>APFE030697595.1:116433-177970 GCA_000404065.3 Pinus taeda
TTTGTTTGAGATTTATCAATTGGCTAAAGAAGGTGTTGCTCTTTGTATCCTCATAATGTGCTATCATTTCCTTCGTGAAAATTGACCAAGTGATAAGTGGTTTACGAGAACAAAGCCCTTTATACCATAAAAATTGATTTGATTCTAAATATAAAGATGCAATACGTACTTTTTGTAACAGTTTTATATCATGTAGATCAAAATACTGCTCCATCGGTAGTATCCAATTTACCGGATCCTTGCCATCAAACTTCCTCATATCGCCTTTTCTTGATTTTAGGAGTTTGATCTTGAAACGACTATAACTCTGTAATTTCAGATCTCCAAGTTTTTAAATTGCGAACTATCGTAGCCCTCTGAGTCCTTTTTCCAACACCCGTAGTCTGATTGAAATTGGGTTCTCCAAGAAAACATTATGCCAAATCTCCCAAAATGACCTGATTATACACTTTTTCAGTAGAGCGAACTTGTACGAAGTGCCACGTGTCACTATTTCAACTTTCAAACCTGAAAACGAAGCACAAAAAACTACAGTCCGTCCTCTTTCTGTAACTTATTACGAAATTTCAATCTAATACTCAAAGAGAAAGTTATGACGATTTTCCCAAGGTCACCTGTTTGGGATGTAATTCAGGAGCCTGCAAAAACCCTAACTTCCTTGGACCATATCTTTGAAAATATAGCGAGACAAGGTCTGAAATTTGGACCCAAGCTTCAACAAGGTTTCGGCTCAAATGGGTTTTAATTTCAGAGTCTGAACCTTTGTAGAACAAAAATTATATCGAAAATTCCACGATGGCTTGTTTGCGATGGAATTCTGAAGTTTGCAAAAACTCTAACTTCCTGAGATCATATCTCCGAAAATATAGCAAGACAAGATCTGAAATTCAGACCCGAGGTTCAGAATGATTTCAGCTCAAGTGGGTTTTTTTTAGCTTCTGAAACTTCCTAAAAAAAGGTATATTGCAAATGCCACGATGACCTGTTTGGAGCAGCGAAACCCTAGAATCCAAAAGCTCTGATACCAAATGTTAAGAAACCAACTCAGAAAAAGATAGAAAAGATAGATCAACGACTTTAGAATTAGCCTCTTCGAGGGGGAAATCTCCTTTACACTACGCAAATGAACAATTCTTGGATGATACAAATGGCAAGGCCTCCTTTCTATATATAGGAGTCTAAGGGGTCATAATATAATCAAAGCCGACATAACAATAATAATGTAAGAGCACAACAATAATATTAGTGGGCTTCTATGGGGCACAATAATAACAATATGGGGACTACATGGGCACAAAAATATAATAAGGGGGTTGCACTAATAATAATAAGGGGTTACACTAGTAGTATAGAGACCTAACACTCTTTCGTGCCCTTAGCACAAATTGAACCAACATGAGAGGAGGACACTCCCCAGATGGGGGACTACTTCAGAGATTGGCAGGCGATGGACGGAGATTTCAAAGAAGCCCTCTCCTTCAGAGATTACTGCAAGCTCAAGTACAGTGAGAGGAACAAGGGGTATGGAGGACAGGGAATCCAAAACTATGAGCTACAAAGGACTATAGGGAGGATGTATTTCCCTACGTTTGATGGCACTGCCAAGTGCACAACTAGGGGTTGGGTTGAGAAGATGGACACATACTTCCAACTCAATTGGATGTCGAAACAGGAGGCCATTAAGATGGCAACGCTGCACTTGGAGGGGCGAAGCCCATGATTGGTGGTTTCACGGCCTGACCACTTTGGGGCATGCCCAAATAGTTTCATATGAGGACTTCACCAGGAGGGTGGTGGAGTGATTTGATCAGAGGGATCCGGAAGCATCCTTCAGGGAGCTGACACAACTGTGCTAAACAGGCAACCCAGAGCAGTATTTTTATGATTTTTTCAGTGTGTTAGTGATGGTCCCGGATCTGTTCCAGGCTAGGAGGGTATACATCTTCATTGATGGTTTGATTGAGCCTTTCCATGGATTGGTGAAGTCATGTAGACCCTCTACGTTGCAGGAGGTGGTGGTGTGCGCCAGAGATTTGCAGGGGACCATCCCCAAGACCAGAGCGCCATTTCCTGCACGGACCCCTTTCCCACAAAAAGGGCATGAGACTAGACCCCCGCCACTAAGGACCACACAGGGGAGGGGGTAGCTAGATGAGGAGACACAGAAGGACCTCAAGAGGAGGAAGTTATGCTTTACATGTAGGGAGCCCTGGGCACTAGGCCATGGGTGCACATTGGGTAGAGGACACTACATTGAGGTCTTTTCTGATAGTGACCAAGAGGATGAGGTGGAGCAGGATTGCGGTGGGATAGATGGAGAGAGTTCGGGGGATAGAGGGCCACCACCACCACCACCTCCATAGGGAGGGGCATCTCTTGCCTCATCAGGGGGAGTCCTTGCTTCTCTATGCAGGATTCCTAAGTTTTTGACACTCCGGATTAGAGGTACAGTACGGGGACAGAGGGTGTCAGTACTAGTGGACAGTGGGGTTACCCACAACTTCATAGATGCACAGCTGGTCTAGAGGAGGGGCCTCACCACGGCAGAGTTTGAGGGATTCTTCGTCCTAGTGCCGGGTGACCGTACTATCCAGTGTGCCAGATACGTGCTTTCCTTGACAGTAGTTATGGGAAACTACTCAATGAAGGACCACTTCTTTGTGGTCAATGTGCTAGACACCAATGTGGTGATGGGTGTCCAGTGGCTGTATTCCCTTGGCAGAGTTACGACTGATTGGAGGAAACCTGAGATGGAGTTCATAGGGCCAGACGACAAATTGGTGGTTTTGAGAAGCATGCAGTCTTATCCACCTCAGACAGTTTCGGCCCACAGGATGGAGACAGATCTTTGACATGAGGACATTGCATGGGCAGTCGAGTTGAGGATCTCAGAGGCTGGGGGACAGGCATAGTCACCACCGGCAGACATACAAGCTCTTTTGGACAAGTACGCAGTGGTGTTCGAGGACATTCCACCGGGGCAGCCACCAGATAGAGGGTTTGAGCACACCATTGAGCTAGAGCTGTGCATACAGGCAGTCATCACTACTCCTTACAGGCACCCCAAAGGCTATAAGGGCGAGATAGAGAAAGCTATTTAGAAGCTGCTTGCTTTGGGTCACATTAGGCCTAGTTCTAGTCCTTTTGCTTCTTTCATAATGCCGGTGAAGAAGGATGGGACCCTCAAGATGTGTATAGACTACAGTGCCCTTAACAGGAAGACCCTCAAGAACTGGTACCCCATTCCCCGCATTGATGAGCTGATGGATGAGCTTAGAGGAGCCAAGTACTTATCTAAGATCGATCTGCGTTCGGGGTACCACTAGATCGGAGTTCGAGATCAGGATATCTCGAAGACAGCATTCTGGTGCCACTATGGGCACTTTGAGTTTCTGGTCATGCCGTTTGGGCTGACCAACGCCCCTGCCACATTTCAGTCTTGCATGAACCACATCTTTCGAAGGCAGCTAAGGAGTTTTGTGTTAGTGTTTTTTGATGACATTCTGATCTATAGCCAGACATGGGAGGAGTACCTCCAACACTTGGAGGAGGTACCGCGCATTTTGGAGGAGCAACAATTCTATGCCAAGCTCTCCATATGCGAGTTTGGATTGACGAAGATACTTTATCTTGGGTATATCATTGGAGCAGATGGGGTGAAGGTTCATGAGGAGAAGATCAGGGCCATCCGGGATTGGCTAGTACCCTGAGGTGTGACTAGGTTGAGAGGTTTCTTGGGCATTTGCACTTACTATAGGAAGTTTGTCAAAGGATTCTCGCAGCTAGCAGCACCCTTGACTGACTTGACCAAGAAAGGGGCCTTCGCAAGGACTGAGGGAGCACAGGTCGCTTTCGATCACCTCAAGGAGGTGATGAGTAGTTTCCCTGTCTTGGCACTCCTGGATTTTTCCTAGCCATTCACGGTGGAGTGTGACACATCAAGGGTGGGAGTTGGAGCCGTTTTGTCACAGGAAGGGTGACCCATAACTTTCGAGAGTCAGAAGCTCCTACCACACGAGCTGTCATATTCCATATATGACAAGGAAATGCTGGCCATCATGCATGCATTGGCCAAGTTTCGCCAGTACTTGGTGGGCAACTGATTTTGAGTGAAGACTGATCACAACAGTCTTCGACATTTCATGGGGCAACATGGCCACAATGACAGGCAACAACGATGGGTCAGATGGGTGTAGACCTACGACTTTGATATTAAATATGTGCGGGGCAAACACAACGTGGTGGCCGATGCTCTATCCAGGAGACCGGCTAGGTTATCTCTTATGAGCATGTGCCAGGATTGGAAGGTTCAGCTGTTGGTTGAGTATTCCAAGGACAGGAAGGCCTGCGGGGTGCTAGAGGGGACACTTGTAGATGAGCGTTACCGTGTGATGGATGAGGTCATCTATTACAAGGGGCGCATTTACTTAGTGCCCAACTCACAGTTGAGGGAGAGGGTACTCCAGGCAGCTCACGATTCACCATTGTCTGGACACCAGGGGTTCTGGAAGACTTACATGGCTGTTCGTGAGAGGCTCACGTGGAAAGGCCTCAAGGAGGACGTGTTGCAGCATGTAAGGGAGTGTGAGGCCTCCCAACGGAACAAGAGGGAGTTGACTCACCCCGTAAGGCTATTACAACCACTTCCCATTCCAGAGGGGAAATGGGAAAGTATCTTGATGGATTTTATCACTGGGCTTCCCACAGTACTCGAGAAGGACTGCATATATGTGGTGGTCAACACGCTGACCAAATTTTCCCATTTCTTTGCCATCCCCACTAGATTCATGGCTGCCCAGGTTGCCGAGTTGTTCTTCTGGGAGGTTTTTAGACTACATGGACTCCCTAAGAACATTGTTAGCGATAGAGATAGCAGGTTTATGGGTGGCTTTTGGTAGGAGCTCTTTAGGTTGGTTGGGACGGAACTTACTCCTAGCACCAGTTACCACCCTCAGACGGACGGCCAGATAGAGAAGGTCAACCAGTGGTTGGAGTTGTACCCGAGGAACTATGTGACAAGTCAGCAGAGGACGTGGATTTAGTGGTTGCACTTGGGCGAGTTCTGCTACAACACCGCACATAACATGTCTATTGGTATGACTCCTTTCCGTGCCCTCTATGGTTATGATGCTCTAACTTTTGTTGATGTAATTTTCGGAGATAGCCGGGCCCAAAAGGCCAAAGACTGGGTCCAAGAGAGCCAAGATATCCTCAAAGCTCTCAAGGATAATCTTGTGACAACCCAAAATCAGCAAAAATTGTATGCAGATCGGCACAGGGTAGAGAAGAACTTTGAGGAGGGGGACCTACTGTTCCTCTGTTTCCGGCCTTACAGACAGTCCACGCTGAAATAGAAGCGGGCTGAGAAGCTATAACCACGCTTCTATGGGCCCTACCAGGTGACCAGGCGGGTTGGGGAGGTGGCCTATGAGTTGGCACTGCCTTTGGGGAGCAAGATCCACAACGTGTTTCATGTCTCATGCTTGAAGAAGGTGCTGGGACAATAGGTGACAACAGCAGCTGATCTACCCCCATTGGATGATGAGGGTCATTTGGTGCTGGTACCAGAGGCCATACTAGAGAGCAGGGAGAGAAGACTGAGGAGCAAAACCATCAAGGAGTTCTTGGTACGTTGGAAGAACTTACTGGATGAGGATGCCACTTGGGAGGGTGAGCACATACTAGAGCACCCGACTTTGAGGTTGCCTGAGGGCAAGCAACATTTGGGAGGGGAGGACTATCACGTCCCTTCTCAAAAGAATTAGCCACGGGGTGCAGCGACACAATTTTGGCAGCATTTTTGCTTTAGGAGGAGGATCCCACATGCAGAAACTTAGGAACTATAGGCAGTTCGATTCATTTCTGGCAGCTAGTGGAATGTGGGGGCCACCACATGCATAATTCGAATTTGGCCAAGGAGGACGTTGGAGGGAATTCGAGCTAGTGGAAGGAGGGGCCCACAAGAGGCTAAGGGGGGCCAAGGTGATAATAGAGGATGGAGCTCTCATTTTGCAACATTCTGTATATTTGACAAACAAACTCACTCTTGTATGCTCTGTTGCTTAGCGAGTCTACCAACTGTTTAGCCACAAGTCTTCTGCAAGGAAGATTCAACCTCTACCTCGGGGGACTATCTATGCCCGCCCTAGGGAGGTTGTTCCATGAAGATTGCAAGAGTTTCCAACAGTGATTCATAGCTCAGCTAGCCACACAGAGGAAGGAACTGCGTGTTTTTTGGGCAACCAGAAATACGTAGAGGTTGATTTAGCCAGCCAAGAGGCCCCTAACTTGTTGGGAGTTTCGGGAGAAAGGAAGGTAGAACGCTGAGGGTATTTTATCAGTGTTTTCTAGCCATCCAGCTAGTACACGTAGCAATATACATTTCTAGGCAAAGCGATTGCGCAGTGGCCTCTAGCAGTAAATTTGTGGGGCTTGATTGAGTATCCATCAAGGCCAAGGACCATCCGGGAAGCAAGGGATCAACTAGTACAGGTGAAAGCAGCATTTGAGGGGTGTTTCCAGGTGGATTTGTAGGCTGTTTCCTGCAAATCGAATTTGGCAGCAATCGCCGGAGAGCAGCGCCCAAGAAGCCGAAAATCCAAAGTCAAAACCAGAGAAATTCCCTTCTGGGTTTTTTTGAATTTTGTCTAAGGAGTCTAAAGCTGAAAGGACAGAATTTTCTAGGCAGTTTTTGGGCACATTCCAGCAGGCCGAAGTCAGCAGATCAACAGTTTATTGGGACAACGCAGAGCACAGTGGAGCAGCAGCTGAACAACCATCTTTCCAGCTATTCTACCACCTGGTTTTGGTCCAGCTTGTCCTTGAGACAAGCCCATATGTACCACTCATTTATAGATTATACTCTTGCACTCGTATTTCATAATATATGGCTCAACAGTTCTAGTATTATAATGTTTCATGGGTGTTTGTTAAATGTTTTTAATTTTCCACTATTGCACTGTTTGTTTATTTGGATTATCACTTAAATTCTTGTTTAGGAACATTACTTTTGACAAGTGAAACTTTTGAAGAACATTCAGTGGACAAATTGGAGCTTGATACAGATCTATTGCAGAGCTTGAGTTGGCAGTTTATTGCAAACTTTGGAAGCACAAGATTGACAGTTCACAAGTGTTTAAAGATATTCTTGATTGGGAAAAATTGTTGAGCTTATTTGAGGCAATTTTGTTGGGCTTGATTGAGTTGACTTGTGGGCTTACTTTGTGGGTGTATTGAAGCTAATCTTGGAGACACCCTTGGAGACCATGATGTATTGAAGCCATCGTGAGGTGACCTTGGAGATCTTTGTTTGTGTACCATGAAGAGCAGTAATGACACCTTCATGAGAAGACCAAGTTGTCATTGATGAGCTAAGTGTCGTGGAGATCGTTTGAGGGCAGTGATGAAGGTAAAGAGATTGTCTGGGCTCTTTGAAGAATATATTGGGAGCCATGAAGTAACATAAACTTAGATTGACGAATTGAAACTGTGGGTTGGGGCCAGAGAGGATAGGAGTCCTCAAGAAGACCAGGTTGGAGCCTGTACCAGAGATAGGGTTGGAGCCCTAGAGGTTGGTGCCTCAAATTGACAAGGTTAGAACCTTGGGAAGTCCAAGTCGGTGCTTGGTATAATACAGGTTGGAGCCTGGGAGATTGAAGATTGGTGTCTTCATCTAGGGTTGGAGCCCTACACATATATTATATTGGATTTATTGTAAAGAAGAAGTTGATAAAAGTATTTATTCTTATTGTTCATTTTGTGTTCTAATTATAAGTGATTTGATTGGTAAAAATAACAACTGAAAAGAAACACTGATTCACCCCCCCAGTATTTCCAACGATTGGTATCAGAGCCAGTACCTTCTCTCAAAGCCCAACAGCTTGAAGGTTGATCCTTAGAACACAAATGGCAAAGCCAAGGAAGAAAACCTCCAATCCTTCTAAAGATGTCTCTTCCTTAACCGTGAAAACTAAAGACAATCAAATTGGGAAAGTTCCATTGTTCAATGGAAAATTTGATATATGGAAGGTAAGAATGATAAATTTCTTAATGGCTTAAGGCGTTGAAGTCTGGGAATCAGTGATTACTGAAAGCATGATGGAAGGAGAATCCAAGGAGTATAATGCAAGAGCGATGAAGGCAATCTTGAATGGGCTACCAGATCCTATAAAGGCCAAAGTGGAAAAATGTTCATAAACAAAAGATATGTGGGACAAACTTCATGATATTCACTCAAAAGGAACATTGACCATGACTGTTAGTCAAGAAGATGATGGAAACCAAGAAGGAAATCCAGAACCCATTAAGGAAGTTGAAAACAAGAGTGGAGGTATCAAGGCCAAAGAAGACCTAGAAGATGAAGAAAATAAAGAAGACTTCGAAGAAAATCTCATGGCAAAACTTATAGCTGCCCTATAATAGATTAATAGTTTGAAAAAGGAAAATGAGGAGCTTAAGAAGCAATTACAAGATGGTGATCATAACCTTGACAAGACAACGAAGGAAGTTGACCTATTCAAGCTTCAGGTTCAAGAAAGAGATAAGGAGCTCAACAAGCTAAAGGAGGAGTGTCATCAAAACAAGAAAAAACATCATGAAGAAGTCATATCCATGAAAAATCAATTGGATAAAGCAAAGAAAAATGAAGACACTTTGTCATGCCACCTTGAACAAAGACACAAGATCTTGAACAAACTTGAAGCAGAAATTGGTTAATACAAGGAAGTGGTCTATTCCCTTAGATCTCAACTAGAAGAAGCAAAGAAATAAGCACAAGGAGCTGAGAAGGTGATGGAAGCTTTGGCACTCATAGAAGGACAAGTTGATGATGCAGAAAAGGAAAGAAACACCATGATATGCCAACTAGAAGAAAAGGATGATGACATCTCCAAATTAAGATCAGAAATTACCTCACTTAAGGCCCAATCATGTGAAGCAACTAAGATAAAGGAAGAAATGGAGATCAGTCTATCAAAGAAGTATGAAGAATGCAGGAAACTAAAAGAAGAAATTGATATCCTTAAAATAGAAGTTGATCATCTAAACAAGAGCCTAAAAATCTCTCAAACCCTAGATGACATCCTAAGTCATCAAAGATCTCCTCTTGATAAAACAGTTCTTGGTTATGCAGGTGAACCCTCAAACAAGAATGATGCAAACCCTAATGCTTCAAACAACAAGGATGTGGAGAAGCTTGGAAGAAATATTGACCCCCCCAGTTCCAGCAAAGGCAAGGAAAAGAGTCAAGATGACATTGGAAGAAACCCTACTCCAAGAAGATATGCAGATGGTGTTAAGGATGCAAGAGGCAATGGATATCATCAAAGGATCCCAAGGAAAAATGAATTTAGAAGTACATTAAATCAATCTCCACTCTCCAGGTATCGAAGTATATTTTTTGGTTATTGCTATTCTTGTACAGATCTCGGGCACATGGCAAAAGATTGTAGGGCATACCACAAGGACTAATATATTCTTCCCCGCCAATCTCCTGAAACCAACTTTGCAAGAAGAACTCATGATTCCTCATTCATGAATAAGATGGAATGCTTCAATTGCTATGAAATTGGACATATGGCTCGTGATTGTAACGCGACTTGGGTCCCTAAACAAGCTAAAACCATGACAACCAAGCCAGAGAAGAACATTACACAAGTATGGAGAAGGAAGCAATTTGGATCTGAAAGTCCCTTGAACACTCCAGCCAACAACACATGTTGTTGATTTGATGAAGACATCCTTGATATTCCAAGTGTTTGATGATGAGACTCTGCCAAAAAGGAGACCACGCATACAGTTGGGGGGAGCTATCCGTTAATGAGTCACACATGGACAATCATCTTTTGATAGATCATCTCTCGGGAGCAACTCCATTGAAGAACATAATCTTTTACTCATTCGATGGACCATTGTTGAAGATGTCTTCCATTAGATCAAAAAGTAAGCAATCTTTCTCGAGCTAGAGGAGTTTATGTAGGCAGGGGGAGTTGGTTCATCACATGTAGAAATGCCAACACATCTATCATGGACCACATTGCTAAAAGAAAGAGCACCATGACTGGGGGAGCAACATGATAAGAAGCAGCGTGATAGGGGGAGTACATAGGCACCCTGTTTTCCATTGATGTCAAAGGGGCAGAGAATGTTGGAGGGGCGAGAATATTGCCATCAATGACAAAGGGGGAGGCTGTTTGGCAAGGTTGTCATTGATGTTAATATGGCATTGTTTGTGATAGCAAATTCTTGTGATGCGTGATGTTTCCCTCGATGACCATTGATAATAATACCCTAGTGGTGAATGTCCTTGAACTAAGATGAAGATGCCATAACCTCATGTATATTATGATATCCTTGCTCTTGATGATGAAGCCCTAAAATCATGATGATGTCCTTACTCTTGATGAATGCTGCACTATTGAGGACTTAATGTCATATGGATGACATACATGAATGACGACTCACTTGATGATGACATGAATGATCACACCTTTGATAATAACCCTCATTCTATCACAAATACCTTATACATAGAAAAATTCAAGAACAATCACAAAGCAAAATATCTTTTGTCTCCTTGGAGGCATCTTATCAACTTGGCTCCTTCACCATTTTGAAGAGGACTCTTTCCTCTTTCCAACGAGCCCTCACTCAGCCCTTAACTCCCAATAGTTTGTGAGAAAATGAATTTCAAGTTTAAAGATCCTATTTTTTAAGCTAGCCGACCAATACTCAGTCACTCATGTTGGCCTCCCTCCATAAGACGTGTCCTTTCATTCCAAAGCTAAAAATCGTATAAATACAACGTTAGACTGTCCATTATAGCCGTCAATTCAGTCAAGGAAGTTAAGGGAAAATCAAAGAGTTCACAACTTGTGAACTTTAGAGACCGAGGAGGATCATTTGCTTGGGTTATGATTCAGATCGTTTAAACAATAGAACTAGATCACAGTGGAGTTTCGGGCCAAGCTACAGGCTACAGGATTTTGAACAATACTTTGGACCTGTAACAAGAGACTACCAAACTTCGGACAAGTGACAAGAAAGTTTGCCCTTGGATCAGTGATACTTGTACAACACTTTGCATTGTGTTGAAGCACGAGTTAAGGGCTGAACCTGGACCGAAGATTCATAGATATATATGTGCTTAGGACCAAAGTATAATAAGGCTCGAATCCCTTATCAAGATGTAGAATTCACCCACAGAACTTCGGAACAGTTGGAAAATTGAATACAAGACTTTGAATAAGGCTCAGATCCCTTTAGAATAGTTGAAGATTGATCACATACTTTTGGAATAAGGCTTGGATCCCTTAGAATCTACCTACAAACTTCAAATCAGTTGGTGTAGAGGCGCAGATTGATTAGTAACTTTTGAAGCACAGTAACAAGCTCAGATTGAAGGTATAGATCATCAAAGAACTCACAACAATTGATGCTTTGGACCTGGGTACTTTCTATGGTTAGTAAGTCAAACAGTGAAGTTAGCGTATTGAAGCTAATCTTGGAGACACCCTTGGAGACCATGATGTATTGAAGCCATCATGAGGTGACCTTGGAGATCTTTGTTTGGGTACCATGAAGAGCAGTGATGACACCTTCCTGAGAAGACCAAGTTGTCATTAATGAGCTGTGTGTCGTGGAGATTGTTTGAGGGCAGTACTGAAGGTAAAGAGATTGGTTGGGCTCGTTGAAGAAGATATTGGGAGCCGTGAAGTAACATAAACTTATCTTGACGAATTGAAGCTGTGGGTTGGAGCCCTAGAGGATAGGAGTCCTCAAGAAGACTAGGTTGGAGCCTGTCCCAGAGATAGGGTTGGAGCCCTAGATGTTGGTGCCTCAAATTGACAAGGTTGGAGCCTTGGGATTCGGAAAGTCCAAGTCGGTGCTTGGCATAATACAGGTTGGAGCCTGGGAGTGTAATATTCCTAATTAGCCATGGCTAATTGGAATATTCGATTTTGCTGAATTTTGCCTTCTATAGTTATTTATAAATAAAAAGGTGAGAAAAGGGGGACATAACTCACTTTTGAATAAAGTCACTCCCTAGTAGCACAACGTTGTAACTTAAAAGGGGAGTCAAGGGGGCCAAAGGACCACGTAGACACTTGGAGGGACTGCGTAGATGGAGAGGAGCACGTGGCAAGAGAGAGGCTATGTTGGAGGAGGTGGGCCTTAGGGTTGAGAGAGGCCAACGCTATAAAGGAGAGAGGAGCCTCCTCATTATGGCATTTGATTATGTTGCATTTGAGCTAGCACGCTAGCTGTTTAGCCTGTCTGCAACATTATTTAGTGCATCGAGTGTCTCTGTTCGGAGATCTCACCCTTAGCCCCGGGGGACTTCGAGTGCCTGCTCGGGCAAGGTAATTTTCAGCAGTCTTTTGTAGGAGGATCGATTTGTGGAGTTGAGGAGGAGCTAAGCATCTTGTTGACTGCGTAGTCTTGAGAGAGGATGACATGGTCTCTCTGGGTAGGAGTTCTGGATTGAGGTTTTGAGGAGGATTTGAGCTAGGAGATTGAGCAGGGGATCAACACTTGCTTCTTGGAGGATTTTGGCAGAGTCTCAGGCAGAGTTTTGATGGCTCTATTTAGTGGCAGCGCAGAGACTTGAGGGATTGCGTGGATCCTCAAGGGGGTGATTTTCGGGGGTCAACTATTTTAGAAAAAATTTCTGGGCTTTTCTGGGTTTATTGAGCAGAGGCTGATTCCAGAGTTTCAGCATTTTCTGAGGAGGGGAACAGCCCCAAATCCTCACTTGATTCCAGCAGTAGCAGCAACACAACAGTGCTTCGGCAGCTTGGACGCAGTTCAGAGAAAGGCCATTTCTTTACCATTATGAGTGTATTTCTTCACTTGCCTTGTGCAAGTCGAGGTGCTATCTTTTTTATCACCTCCTGTACTCTTCTCATTACTCAGTCTAATAAAATGGCTTAGCATTTCTCTTTGCATTTTTTGAGTATCTGCTTATATTCCATATATCTATTATTGTACGTTGCACTACTGTTATTTTTATCTCTTGATAGTCCATCTCTGGTAGAGTTTGCTTGTGTTTGAGGGATATCCCTGAAAAGGGATATTACAGGGAGATTGAAGATTGGTGTCTTCATCTAGGGTTGGAGCCCTACATATATATTGTATTGGATTTATTGTAAAGAAGAAGTTAATAAAAGTATTTATTCTTATTGTTCATTTTGTGTTCTAATTATAAGTGATTTAACTGGTAAAAATAACAATTGAAAACAAATACTAATTTGCCCCCCCTCTCAGTATTTCTAACACTCACCTTATTTCCTAAAAAGTTCAAACCTTAGGCTAGGCTTCATAGATCCATGTAGAAGATGGTTGTAGTTTTTTTCCAGATTTAAGACCTTGAAAAGCCCTCAAAAATTGATATTACAGAAAAATAATCCATAAAAGAGAGGGCCAATTTTCTCTTGGGACGTTAGATGTTGCTATAGAGGCACAAAATCTAAGATGTCCACTTTGAAATGAGACCTTTTTTGGTATTTTTTATTTCTCTATTATATTAGATTTTTCAATAATATAACTAAATAAAATGACAAGAACTTGAATTTTGTCAAAGAAGTGGTTGGTTGTTGGATTTAGGGCTAATGCCTTGTCTCCTCTAGGGCCTAATGGGGTCAAGATGAATGCCCTCTTAAGTTGGTTATTCTATGCTTGTGGATTAGGGCAAGAAGGTAGAACCCTAGAAGTTAAATTACTTTCTTTTCTAGTCAAGACAAGTTATGAAACCAAGCCATACTAGAAGGGATCCCATTAAGGGGAAAAACTTCAACCATAAAATCAACTATGGAATGAAATAAAATGAAAACTCTTGTTAAGGAACCTTTTGGGTATGGCCCAACAAGAAAATTTAATGTTTACCTCACACCAAAAAGAGAGTAGTGAGAGAATTTACTGTATATGTCTCCTTCCAAGGGATGAAGTTGTCCTAGAAGGGATTGTTCTTGATAGCCTTGTAGTTGTCTTGAATTAGCACAATGTTGTCTTTAAATTTATATAGAATAGCCAAGAAAAAGAGACTTCAAAGTTGACATCAAAGCTTTACGAAAATATTACACTATGGGATAATGATATCAAAAATTCATAACGATTGGGGAGGAGATTGAGCTCTTAATTTATAGAAGAGGTTCTCAACATCTCTCTCCCTTTTGCTCCTTGGAAAATGTTAAAGAAATTTCAGAAGAAGGTTTACTTGTAATCCACAATAGACTTGGAGACTATGTCATTACAAAAATTAACTTGGCATTGCTTAAAACCCTCCAAAATAGGTTGATGCCCCAGTTGGAGAGGCTTGATTTGCTTGAATGGAGGGTTGATTTACACTAGAAGTCCAATGTTCCCTTGAGAAATGACTTGAATTGATTTGGAGGAAAATTAGAAGGCCAAAGGAGCCCAACATCTTCCTCAAGTAGGTCGATGTTCACTTGGAATTGACTTTTGATCCTTAACAACTAAATAAAAGGTGGATGACCCCTTTATTTGGTCCAATCTTTGCTTGCTTTCATGATTTAAGGCTTGATTTGCTTGCTTATTCCTTTGATCTTGATCCCTATGGCTTTGATACATTACTTAATTTTATTTTTTACACTTCAACATCACTTGAGTGGTTGCCACACCACCTAGAATTATGCCCATGGCTGTCCTAGGAGAATTTGGACCCCTTTTGATGAAATAATAATGCTTGAAAAGGGACTTTGAAGAAGGTGATATGGGTGCTTTGACTTGGAGAAGACTTGGCTTGCCCCAGAGAGTGCAATGGATCTCTTTCTTTGGATTGGAGAATGTGACATGTTACCTTGTGGAATGCAACATCATTGTGAATTGTGAGACTGACATGAAGAATGATGGCCATGGCCAAAGAGGTGTGCATACATAAGATAAATGGTCCATGCGGGGAATAAATATAGGCGCATTAAGACAATGATGAGATGAGTGTCTGCACCCTTACATAGTGCGATCACTTTTATAGGGATAAGTGTTTCTGTAAGCCACATGTCCTAATAGATCCATCTCCATGATACCCAAATACCAACCTAGGACATAGGAATGTCCATCAAGGTAGGGAGTTGTGACCCACTAGGGGGCACTTAGTAGAGCCAATACCAAGCACCATGAAGATGAGATTAAGAGGACAAGTTATGAATGTCCACCCAAAGGGAACTGGGATACACTTTTACACTTCATCCCACATGGCCTATAAGGCCATAAGATTACACACATTTGGCCTTTCAAATGGCATGGTCCTTTGCCAAAAATCTCTAGGTATCCTTGTTGGAAAGAGGGGTAACAAGACCAATGAAAACTAGACTTGGTTTGGTTGGAACTTTATTGACTTTAGCAAGCTGCGTTGATCCTTCTACATAATATAGTCATTTTGTTCCAGGACTAGAGTCCATCACATCAAATGACTCTATCTTCTAGTCTTGATTCGCAAGAGCCAACTCCTACACTATTTATTAAATCAACATTGGAGCTCTCACAACTAGATAGCAGCAAATTTAGAGCGACCTTTGCCAACAATAGACTGTTTAGCACCAGTTTCAGTGTCTTCACCATCCACATATTGATTTACTTGACATCATGATTGGAGGAAACGTTGTCCTCCTTCTTGGTGTCCATAGTCATTTGCCAGTTCTTCATTCAAATCTTTAATGAAGAGGTGTATATGGTAGCATCTTGGCAAGGTACCAACTCTAAGGATTTTTGTGGTTGGCTTGATGATTGGTTTTAGCAACATTTGAGCATTGAGCAACTGTTTGAGAACTTCTTTTTGATGTGTTTCTTCCACGATATATAGGAATTGTTCTCATTGGACCTTGATTGATTTGGCTTGAACAACAGTCCCATTAACCATTGTTTTGATGACAATTGTGGTGTTTTCTTCTTTATTTTGGAAGCACTCTGACTAGCCTAACCATTTTGGTGTAGGTTGGTACCTTAGTTGCTTGAAGTAAATGATTGTTGTCAGCATAAGCTGCAGCCTTTAGTGTTAGCACACTGATTGGAGCACATTTTTGATCTGCCATCATCAGATCATACTTCATTGGCTTGTCATCAGTTTCGGATCTTGGACATTGTCAATTAGCCACATTGTGGACTTATATCCTCTTAGTGGGGTTGCGGGGGTGGGTGGGGACGGGGGATGGGGTGGAAGGTGTTGATTTTGGGTAGCATTAGATGTGCTCTAGCCATGAAAATTGGTGGAGAGGTTAAAGCACAATTAGATTTCCAAGACCTAGAAATGGTTTTGGCAGATTCTAACCGGTTTGGGAGATATTAAAATAATTAATATTTTTAATGGAGTTCCCAAGTCTAAACTTAGGAAAAATAAAATATTAATGGGTATTAATATAAAACTGTGTTAGAAGGCTCCAAAAGTCATGGATCAGGCCAAATCTAATCTTAGCCGTTGATTAGAGATTTAATCTCAGCTGTTGATGGACCAATGAGAAAAGGATAAGAGGAGGCTTAAGGGTCAGTTGGAGAATACACCATAGAGATCAAGAACTCGATTTTCTGGGGCAGGGCTTGTTGAGGAAATTGAGTGAAGTGATCTGAGTTGCAGCTGAGGGGCAGTGAATACATAGCAGAGAGGCAGAGTTAGTACCGGGAGGATCAACGCAGAAGCCGGGAGGTTGACGCAGAGCTAGCTAGAGGCCATGCAGAGGAAGCTAGAGGCCACATAGAGGCAGCCAGGAGCTGCGTAGAACGAGAGAGGGCCAGCGTGTGAAAAGCAGAGGCTCCAGAGGCTGACGCAGAGCCCCGAGAGGCTAACGCTGGGCCAGAGAGGCTGACGCAGGCCCTAAAGGCAGCACTGCGAGATTTTCGTGGGACAAATTGGAGTTGGAGAGCTAAATAGGGTGACATAGTCCCTATCAGAGTGACGTAGAGCAACAAAAGCTGCGTTGTTGTTGTGGGATCGTTCATCCGGTGATTTAGCCAGAATATCTGTCTCCGACTTAGAGGTACTACTACTGAGGGCATTCTCTGTTGAGTAAGCCATTTCTGGCACCCAACTTGTATTAGGAAAATTGCATAATAATAAAACCCTCTGCATAACTACACCAGTTTTCCCGTATTGGGCTTTTCCGGGGACATTAGTCCAAAAACAACGATGTCACTTTTGTGCTTGTTTCTTTCAGTTGATGATCTATATGTGTTGACACTATACTTGTATTTATTTTTAGTATTTACATGGTAAATAACTTGTTATGTCACTGAACAAGTAGGAAGAAATAATCAGATAGTATAGGAAGAATTTCTAATGGATAGACTTAGAAATTCCAACATGGTATCAAAGCGTGGTTGCAGATCACGGGATAATTGAAGGCATTAGCCAAGCATAGCAGCAACAGCAGAAACAACTGTCCCGAGTGACAGAAGTCGTTCCTAGCATAAGAAGCAAGGAAGGGGTGATGCAGAGAGCCTGCATCATCAGTTTGAGCCAGGAGGAGGATCAATGCTGAGGCAAAGAGGAGCAGACCTGACCTACGCAATGGCCGGTCATCTTTTCTCTGTCAGGAAGGATCAACGCTCTGGCCAAGAGGTGCAGATTTTGCCGGTGCCGGTATTGCGCAGAGCCTAGAGGCTCTAACCTTTAGATTGGTGGGGCATAGGACTTTGTGGGTAAGTTGCGGAGCGAAGCTGGTGGGGTACTGTGGTCAGAACAGTACCTAACAGGGCAAGACCAAGGAGGAGGGAGTTGCTGTCGAGGATTTCTAGCCAAGAAATGCAGATCATTGGTGCAGTTGCAAAAATGATCGGAGTGGGGCATCTCGACATTGGCAGAGGGATTTCCAGAAGGAAAATCGAGGCTCAGAGGGAGTCAAATCGAGAACTTCTAGACAGGAAGTTGAGAGACTCGAAAGAGTCAAAAGAGGAGTAGTGAAATGGTAGTGAATGGGCTAAGAGATCAGGATAGACTGGACGGAGCTTCGAACTTCGTAGTTTGGAAGGCCAGGATCTTGTCCATTCTAGACAGGTATCGCATCAAACACTTCGCATTGAAAACGATAGCGATCCCAGTTGACCCGGCTGAAAATGAGAAGTACGAGGAGGCAATGGCCAAGTACGAGGAGGCAATGGCCAGGGCTAAGTGCGTCATTCTTAACGGGGTCAAGGATCAACTGGTACCACATATTGCTGAGAAGGGCACGACAAATGAGATGTGGGATGCCTTGAAGAAGTTGTATCAGCGTACTTCTGTGTAGAGGAGGATGCTTCTAGAAAGTCAGTTGCGGTCATACCAGATGTAGAGGGGTGAGCAGATAGATATCTTCCTCGGGAGATTGACGGAGATCCGGGATCAGCTGACTTCCATAGGGGCTACGCTAGATGAGGAGATGTTGGTGAGGACCGCACTGAATGCAGTCTCAGAGGATTGGGATGTATTTGTCTAGAGCTTACTGGGCAGGTCGAATCTTTTGGATTGGGAGGAACTGTGGGCGGCTCTTCGACAAGAAGATATCATATGGCTAACCAAGGCGGGGAGTAGCGTTAAAGGGGGTCAGAATCAAGGAGGAAGAGGAGGATGCTGGTCTAGCATCTGCGGGAAAGCAGGAGAAATAGAAGAAGAAGGACCTCTCCAAGGTCAAATGCTTCCACTGTGGGGAATTGGGTCACTATGCGAACTAGTGTCCAAGGAAGAAGAGTAAGGGAGAGGCTTCTGAGACCAAGGCATCACTAGCGAGGGCGGAGAAAGAAGTTGAGACAGATGACGACTGTACCATAAGTGCTCATGCGCCACTTGAGAGGAAGTGGGGAGACACCGAGCTGTAGTCAAACAGACTATATATGATGAGGGGTGGGATCCTTGAGGTACTCAACCTCTTGGATTATACCTTGCTACGGGAGCCCCGAAGAGAAGTAGCAGGATTGGCAGATGTCGATAGAGACGGATGCGGATCGAGTATAGGAGTCCCGAGATAGTGTGAGGCAATAGTGCGAGATGCATGGAGTTGTTGCAGCAACGCAAAGGTCAGTAGAGGGAGCACTTGTCAGCGACAGAGGGAGGTTCAGCATTGGGAGAGTCTCTAGCCTGACAAAGATGTCAGAGTTGGGAGGATCAGTTACTTACTTCTTAGTAACTGAGTTGCAGTGCAGCAGTTAGTAGTGGCAGTGCTATGGGTAGCACGATGCAGCGTGATGAGAGGCGATGCAGTGCAGATGCAGCAGTGGCAATGACAGGGCCATGGGCAGCAACACGGATGCAGGAGCTGCCGAATAGATGCAACAGTGGCAGTGGCAAGGCCATGGGTTGCAGCAGTGCAGAGGATGTTGAGCAGGGAGGCCTAGCATCAACATAGGGACCGATGTTGGATGATCTGGGTGATACTCAGTGAAGAGTATTACTACAACACAATCCTCGCTAAAAGGGAGTGTTGATTTGGGGTAGCATCGGATGTGCTCTAGCCATGAAAATTGGTGGAGAGGCTAAAGCACATGAGATATCCAAGACCTAGAAATGGTTTGGACAAATTCTAACTGGTTTGGGAGATATTAAAATAATTAATATTTTTAATGGAGTTCTTAAGTGACTAAGTCTAAACTTAGGAAAAATAAAATATTAATGGGTATTAATATAAAACTGTGTTAGAAGGGTCCAAAAGTCATGGATCAAGCCAAATCTAATCTTAGCCGTTGAGTAGAAATTTAATCTCGGCCGTTGATGGACCAATGAGAAAAGTATAAGAGGAGGCTTGAGGGTCAGTTGGAGAATACATCAAGAGAGATCAAGAACTCAATTTTCTAGGGCAGGGTTTGTTGAGGAAATTGAGTGAAGTGATCTGAGTTGTAGCTGAGGGGCAATGAATACATAGCAGAGAGGCAGAGTTAGTACCAGGAGGATCAACGCAGAAGTTGGGAGAGGTTGACGCAGAGCTAGCTAGAGGCCACGCAGAGGAAGCCAGAGGCCACACAGAGGCAGCCAGGAGTTACGCAGACCCAGAGAGGGCCAACGTGTGAGAAGCAGAGGCTCCAGAGGTTGATGCAGAGCCTCGAGAGGCTAACGCTAGGCCAGATAGGCTGACGTTGGGCCAGAGAGGCTGATGCAGGCCCTAGAGGCAGTGTTGGGAGATTTTGTGGGATAGATTGGAGCTGGAGAGCTGGATAGGGTGATGTAGTCCCTATCAGAGTGACGCAGAGCAGCAAACGCTGCATTGTTGCTGTGGGATTGTTCATCCGGTGATTTAGCCGGAATATCTATCTTCGACTAAGAGGTACTACTGTCGAGGGCATTCTTTGTTGGGTGACCCATTTCTGGCATCCAGGTTGTATTCTGAAAACTGCATGATAATAAAACCCTCTGAATAGCTACACTGGTTTTCCCGCATTGGGTTTTACGGGGACATTAGTCCAAAAACAACAATGTCACTTGTGTGCTTGTTTCTTTCAGTTGATGATCTGTATGTGTTGACACTGTACTTGTATTTATTTTCAGCATTTACATGGTAAATAACTTTCTAAGTAACTGAACAAGTAGGAAGAAATAAATTAGATAGTACAAGAAGAATTTCTAACGGATAGACTTAGAAATTCCAACATAGTATTAGAGCATGGTTGCAGATCACAAGATAACTGAAGGCATCAACCGGGCAGAGCAGTAGCAGTAGAAACAACTGTCTTGAGTGACAGAAGTTGTTCCTAGCGTAAGCAACAAGGAAGGGGTGACGCAGAGAACCTGCCTCATCAGTTTGAGCCAGGAGGAGGATTAGCGCTGAGGCAGAGAGGAGCAGACCTAACCTATGCAGTGGTCGGTCATCTTTCTCTGTCAGAAAGGATCAACGCTGTGGCCCGAAGGTGCAGATTTTGCCGGTTCCAGGATTGCACAGAGCCTAGAGGCTCTAACCTTCAGATTGTTGAGGCATAGTGATAGGAGGCTGTGGGTAAGTTGCGGAGTGAAGCTGGTGGGGTACTGTGGTCAGAACAATACCTAACAGGGCAAGACCAAGGAGGAGGGAGTTGTTGCCGAGGATTTCTAGCCAAGAAATCCAGATCAGTGGTGCAGCTGCAAAAATGATCGGAGTGGGGCATCTCGACATCGGCAGAGAGATTTCCAGAAGGGAAATCGAGGCTCAGAGGGAGTCAAATCGAGAACTTCCAGATGGGAATTTGAGAGACTTGAAAGAGTCGAAAGAGGAGCAGCAAAATGGCAGTGAATGGGCTAAGAGATCAGGATAGACTGGACAGAGCTTCGAACTTTGTAGTCTGGAAGGCTAGGATCTTGTCCATTCTAGACAGGTATCGCATCAAACACTTCGCCTTGAAAACGATAGTGATCCCAGTTGACTCGACTAAAAATGAGAAGTATGAGGAGGCAATGGCCAGGGCTAAGTGCATCATTCTTGATGGGATCAAGGACCATGTGGTACCACATATTGCTGAGAAGGGCACGACAAATGAGATGTGGGATGCCTTGAAGAAGTTGTATCAACATACTTCTGTGTAGAGGAAGATGCTTCTAGAAAATCAGCTGCGGTCATACCAGATGTAGAGGGGCGAGCAAATAGATATCTTCCTCGGGAGATTGATGGAGATTCGGGATCAACTGACTTCCATAGGGGCCATGCCGGATGAGGAGTTGTTGATGAGGACCGCATTGAGCGCAATCTCAAAGGATTGGGAGGTATTTGTCCAGAGCTTATTGGGCAGGTCGAACCTTCCGGATTGGGAGGAACTATGGGTGACTCTTCGACAAGAAGA
The DNA here is from genome assembly GCA_000404065.3 of Pinus taeda. Taxonomy (NCBI): domain Eukaryota; kingdom Viridiplantae; phylum Streptophyta; class Pinopsida; order Pinales; family Pinaceae; genus Pinus; species Pinus taeda. Next base: position 138,154 of record APFE030697595.1, read on the forward strand.
GATCAGACGACTAACCAAGGCGAGGAGTAGCGGTAAAGGGGTTAGAATCAAGAAGGAGGAAGAGGAGGATGCTGCTCTATCCTCTGCGGGAAAGCAGGAGAAACTAAAGAAGAAGGACCTCTCCAAGGTCAAATGCTTCCACTGTGGGGAATTGGGTCACTACGCGAACTAGTGTCCAAGGAAGAAGAGCAAGGGAGAGGCTTCTGAGACCAAGGCAACGCTAATGAAGGCGGAGAAAGAAGTGGAGACAGATGTCGACTGTGCCATGAGTGCTCATGCACCACTTGAGAGGAAGTGGGGAGACATCGAGCTGTAGTCAGACGAACTACAGACGTTGAGGGGCAGGATCCTTGAGGTATCCAAACTCTTGGATTATACCTTGCTACGGGAGCCCTGAAGAGAAGTAGCAGGACTAGCAGATGTCATTAGAGACGGATGTGAATGGAGTACAGGAGTTTCTGGATAGTGTGAGGCAACAGTGCGAGATGCATGGAGTTGTTGTAGCAGCGCAAAGGTTAGTAAATGGAGCACTTTTCAACGACAGAGGGAGGTTCAGCATCGGGAGAGTCTAGCCTGACAGAGATGTCAGAGTTGGGAGGATCAGTTCCTTACTTCTTACTAACCAAGTTGCAGTGCAGCGGTTAGCAGTGGTAGTGCTATGGGCAGCACGATGTAGCATGATGAGAGGGGATGCAGTGTAGATGAAGCAGTGGCAGTGGCAGGGCCATGGGCAACAACACGGATGTAGGAGCTGCTGTACAGATGCAACAGTGGCAGTGGCAGGGCCATGGGCAGTGGTACATGATGCAAAAATGTAGAGGATGTTGAGCAGGGAGGCCTAGCATCAACACAAGGACCGATGTTGGATGATCAGGGTGATACTCAGTGAGGAGTATTACTAGAGTACAGTCCTCGCTAAGAGGGAGTGTTGATTTGGGGTAGCATCAGATGTGTTCTAGCCATGAAAATTGGTGGAGAGGCTAAAGCACATGAGATCTCCGAGACCCAGAAATGGTTTGGGCAGATTCTAACCGTTTGGGTGATATTAAAATAATTAATATATCTAATGGAGTTCCTAAGTCTAAACTTAGGAAAAATAAAATATTAATGGGTATTAATATAAAACTGTGTTAGAAGGGTCCAAAAGTCATGGATGTAGAAGGAGGCTTCTAAGACCAAGGCAACGCCAACGAAGGCGGAGAAAGAAGTGGAGACAGATGACGACTATGCCATGAGTGCTCATGCGCCACTTGAGAGGAATTGGGGAGACATCGAGCTGTAGTCAGACAAACTACATATGTTGAGGGGCAGGATCGTTGAGGTATCGAAACTCTTGGATTATACCTTGCTACGGGAGCACTAAAGAGAAGTAGCAGGATTGGCGGATGTCGTTAGAGACGGATGCGAATGGAGTACAGGAGTCTTGGGACAGCGTGAGGCAACAATGCGAGATGCATGGAGTTGTTGTAGCAGCGCAAAGGTCAGTAAAGGGAGCACTTCTCAGCGACAGAGGGAGGTTCAGCATCGGGAGAGTCTCCAGCCTGACAGAGATGTCAGAGTTGGGAGGATCAATTACTTACTTCTTAGTAACCAAGTTGCAGTGTAGCGGTTAGCAATGGCAGTGCTATGGGTAGCACAATGAAGCATGATGAGAGGGGATGCAGTGTAGATGAAGCAGTGGCAGTGGCAGGGCCATGGGCAGCAACACGGATGTAGAAGGAGCTGTCGTACAGATGCAACAGTGGCAGTGGCAGGGCCATGGGTAGCAGTACATGATGCAGCAGTGTAGAGGATGTTGAGCAGGGAGGCCTAGCATCAGCACAAGGACTGATGCTGGATGATCAGGGTGATACTCAGTGAGGAGTATTACTAGAGCACAGTCCTCGCTAAGAGGGAGTGTTGATTTGGGGTAGCATCAGATGTTTTTAAGCCATGAAAATTGGTGGAGAGGCTAAAGCACATGAGATCTTCGAGACCCAGAAATGGTTTGGGCAGATTCTAACTGTTTGGGTGATATTAAAATAATTAATATATTTAATGGAGTTCCTAAGTCTAAACTTAGGAAAAATAAAATATTAATGGGTATTAATATAAAACTGTGTTAGAAGGGTCCAAAATTCATGGATCAAGCCAAATCTAATCTTAGCCGTTGATTAGAAATTTAATTTCGGCTGTTGATGGACCAACAAGAAAAGTATAAGAGGAGGCTTAAGGGTCAGTTGGAGAATACACCAAGAGAGATCAAGAACTTGATTTTCTGGGGCAGGGTTTGCTAAGAAAATTGAGTGAAGTGATTTGAGTTGCAGCTGAGGGGCAGTGAATATATAGCAGAGAGGCAGAGTTAGTACCGGGAGGATCAGTGCAGAAGCCGGGAGAGGTTAATGCAGAGCTAGCTAGAGACCACATAGAGGAAGCCAGAGGCCATGCAGAGGTAGCCAAAAGCTATGCAGAGCCAGAGAGGGCTAGCGTGTGAGAGGCAGAGGCTCCAGAGGCTGACGCAAAGCCCTGAGAGGTTGATGCTGGGCCAGATAGGTTGATGTTGGGCTAGAGAGGCTGACGTAGGTCCTAGAGGTAGCACTGGGAGATTTTAGTGGGACAGATTGGAGTTGGAGAGCTGGATAGGGTGACATAGTCCCTATCATAGTGACGCAAAGCAACAAAAGCTGCATTGTTGCTGTGGGATCATTCATCCGGTGATTTAGTTGGAATATATGTCTTCGACTGAGAGGTACTATTGCTGATGGCATTCTCTTTTGGGTGACCCATTTCTGGCACCCAGGTTGTATTCTGAAAATTGCTTGATAATAAAACCCTCTGAATAGTTGCATCCGTTTTCTCGCATTGGATTTTTCCGGGGACATTAGTCCAAAAACAACGGTGTCACTTGTGTGCTTGTTTCTTTCAGTTGATGATCTGTATGTGTTGATACTGTACTTGTATCTATTTTCAGTGTTTACATGGTAAATAACTTGTTAAGTAACTGAACATGTAGGAAGAAATAAATCAGATAGTACAGGAAGAATTTCTAATGGATAGACTTAGAAATTCCAACATGGTATCAGAGTGTGGTTGTAGATCACAGGATAATTGATCACAAAGGAAGCCAGAGGCCACGTAGAGGCAGCCAGGAGCTGCGCAGACCCAGAGAGGGCCAGTGTGTGAGAAGCAGAGGCTCCAGAGGCTGACGTAGAGCCCCGAGAGGCTGACGCTAGGCCAGATAGGCTGACGTTGGGCCAGAGAGGCTGACGCAGGCCCTAGAGGCAACGCTGGGAGATTTTCGTGGGACAGATTGGAGCTAGAGAGCTGGATAGGGTGACATAGTCCCTATCAGAGTGACGTAGAGCAACAGAAGCTGCATTGTTGCTGTGGGATCGTTCATCTGGTGATTTAGCCGGAATATCTGTCTCCTACTGGGAGGTACTACTGCCGAGGGCATTCTCTGTTGGGTGAGCCATTTCTAACACCCAGGTTGTATTATGAAAACTGCATAATAATAAAACCCTCTGAATAGCTACACCGGTATTCCCACAATGGGTTTTTCGGGGACATTAGTCCAAAATCAACGGTGTCACTTGTGTGCTTGTTTCTTTAAGTTGATGATCTGTATTTGTTGATTCTGTACTTGTATTTATTTTCAGTATATACATGGTAAATATCTTGTTAAGTAACTGAACAAGTAGGAAGAAATAAATCAGATAGTACAGGAAGAATTTCTAACGGATAGGCTTAGAAATTCCAACAGAAGGGACTGGGGAAGGGTGGTTTCCATTGGGTTATCTCTTTCTCCATTTTGAGGGGAATTTTTGTCATCGGTACCTTATATGGTGATACATTTGCGGAGATCCATTTCTATTGCCACATACTCACCTAAGTTGTGCTTATGGGCCCGGGGGGGGGGGGGGGGGGGGTTGGTGTATTTTGTGCATTCACTTTGCTTACATCAGTGCATTTGCATGTGCTTCTTTACTTAAGCATCCATGCTGGTTGCTTTTAGCTTTAGAGCTTTCATGCACACAAATAGCGAAGCTTACTTAACCGTCTTTTTTTTGTTCTTGCTTCCTTGCTTTGAGGAGAGATTCGTGGCATGTTGTTGCTTGGCTTTCTTTCCCATATCTCCCTCTAGTAGGTCATTGTATTTGTATTGCTTGACTGATCATTGATCGGTGAGCAAGCTAGTGGGTTAATGAGCATAGCACACCATTACAACTACCTGGTTTCATTGTTTTATTGGTGCTCTTATTTCATACTCTTGGTCTTGGGTGGTTCTGTAGTTAAGCTACAGATTTTGATTCAACGACCAAATCTCACATAGAAACTTCTATGGTTTGCCCCATTCGAATAGTGTTTTCATCTCCATAAAGGATATCCAAAGATATGATCAAATACAAAAAAATATGATTGTTAATGAATACTCATGAAAGTGAATCTCAAAATCAAGAAACTAAGAAGGCACTGATCTGACCATCCCTTTTAGCAATCTTTCATCTCCCATACCTGCTCTAAATGCTGAAATGAATCTACTAGTAAGGGTTACTTGCTGCCATTGAAAACCTAACCAATTGATATGACAATACTGTTGTGATGTTCCCTATAGATATACTTGTGTATGAACTACCTGCCCAAAAGCTTACCCAACCACAAACCCTTGAGAAATAAAAACCGACAACCATGTGCCAAGTTTGAATAACACTTTTGAACCATTGATGTTGAATGATGGACTAGTCTATCCTGTAATGTACCCACAAACCATCTCTAATAAGTGCTCAAAATGGATTTTGGAGAAATCCGTTTTGGGTGCTAACATGTTTCAACTAGTGTTCCACGGGGACTCCCCCCCCCCGCCCCCCCTTAGGGGTCTAGTTTCGTAGCTCCCCTGCGCTCCGGGGACTTGGGGACGAGAAGGGGTCGTTTCCCCATGCTCCCAAAACAACATAATATGCAAGGGGACGTGCCAGGGGGTCATTTCTTTGTCTGAGGGTTGTTTTTGAAAAGGGGGTCGAGGGGGCGTTGGGGGTTGAGGGGCCTTATTTTTTTTAAATAAACTTTTGTTTATAATTAAAATTTAACATTAGTTTTATTACTTTAGGGTTTCAATTCGTTTTTTTATAAATTTAATTCATTATTCGCCCTGGCCCCTCACTCCATTCACATATAGAGAGGAATTGGTCCACATATAGCTTCATCCACTCTATCAAGAGGAACAAGCTTACCGCTAAAAGAGCGGAGAAGTTAGTTGTTGTGCACAGTGCCCTACGTCTTGAGCATAGGAAGACACCTGAGTATTTGAGGGGACACCTGAGTATTTGAGGGGACCAACAACACGATGGGATGTTGATCCAGAGGATGATGCACAGGTAGATATGGAGGAGAGACTTGATGAGAGACAGATGGGGTTGGTTGGTGTGCCAGTTAGCATGTTTGAGAATGCTAGTGATTCAGATTCAGATGGTGATATGGTTGATCCTAATTTATTCATGAAGCAGCTGGATGCAGAGACTAGCGGGGCATTACATTGATGCTTGAGCAAAATTATGCTCGTTTATCTATTGATATGTTGATGTTCTTATGTTATTCCGACTCTATAAAATTTTGACTCTTGATGTATTAGACTTGACTTTAGTCTTTTATAGTTCTATAAAATTTTGACTCTTGATGTATGATGTATCAGACTTGACTTTTATAATTTTATGTCAATATTCACTGTTCAATATTCAATGTTCACAGTAGGAAGTCGAACATCAATATGGTTTAAACTTTAATCATAATGTATGATGTATGATTATAAATTAGAATTTTAAATTTATATGATATTAGATAATGATATTCATATCAATGATCATGCTTTGCAGCTTTTCAATTCAAAACCAATTGTCATAGTGGACTCAATTTATAAATTATATTTTATATTTATAAGTTTACCCTGATGTCCCCCCATGCTTCCTAAAAATTGGCGGGGAGCTTTTGCATAGGCCGCTCCCGCGTATCCTCGCCCCCTCGTCCCGGAACCTTGGTGGAACATTGGTTTCAACAGAGCTTTGGTCATAGCCAATGAGAATTGGTGATCACATAACGTTTGTTGTAAAATAGTCTTCTACCTAATAATGTTGTACATCTTTAAGTTGCCTATGATTTACTTACCAGGGGTTGAAATTTTAGTCATTCTTATTGTGTAACTACTAACAGTTGAATTACAGTTGTAAATGCTAAATCTGTTTATTCTGTCTTCTTAAAGTTGTTGAATATACACAGTTTGAAATGTCATATAAGCTTACAAGAAGCATAGATTAATAATGTCACCACAACAATAAAATCAGTGATTTTGCAGTCTTCAACAAAATGAATTTAAAGTTTTCAGGGTATCTGATGGCCTTGTTAAACTGAACTAGGATTCCTTTGAGTTGGAGTAGGAATGAAACAAGCGTTTGGAAATTAGGAGTATAAGCAGATGCTATTCTTATTGCCTTGTTAAAAAAACTTTGAATTCCTCTTAGAACGAACTTTTAAAGAATTTAAAATTATTCTGCGTTCAAGAAATGATTTCTGTGGTTTTGAAGTTCTTATGTATATATTATATCTGAGAATGTGCTAGTGGATTTTGCTACAGAGATTGGGTAGACGGCTTGTGTTGAGCTCCTTTGAAGGCCTACATCATGATGAACAAAAACATCGTAAGAAACATGTGAAATTTAAAGAATCTGCTTGGAAGGGTTTATATTTCTTGTCAGCGGCACTTTTCGAATTCACAATGATCTATAACGAGTCATGGTTCACAAACACACATAAGTTTTGGGTTGGACCTGGTGATCAGGTCTGGCCTGATCAAAAGGTGAAGTAAGTATTACTATTTAAAAGAGAAACTCTTTAGATATTTACATTTTACAAAAGTTGGTTGAATACAAAGCATGGTCCCACTCAGAGTCACCTAGCTTGCAGTTGATCTTATTTATATTCCACAATTCAATGGCTGACAGGACAAAGTTAAAGGCACTGTACATGTACACCGCAGGTTTCTATATGTACAGTATTCTAGCTGTACTTTTCTGGGATACAAGGAGATCAGACTTTCTGGTACTTGTGATGCATCATGTGGCAACAACAGTGCTCATTATGTTATCATATGTGCTAAGGTTGGTGAATGATAACAGTTCTTGATGTAAACCTTTAATGTTTCATTATGTTGCGTAGATTAGTCATTGATGAAAGCATTACTGTCCATGTGTGTAGAAGTGTTGTTGTTCAATTCATTTCAAAACTTGAAAATATCTGTTACTGTAAATTGTTTTTGTGAATACACGCTGCAGTTTTGTGATCTGATCAAATCTAGAGGAGACTCTAATATAATGAGGGTAGAACATTAGCTTATTTTATTTTTTCACACTGTTATCATGCTTTCCTGCACCCTGCAAAAAATGAGTTTGGAAAATAAAGTATGATAAACGTGAAACAAATAAGAGGCTCACCCTATGGTCACTTGATAAGCCCCTTCTCTATTTAGACTTTTAGAAGTCAAGGGAGGATTCCCTATTCAGAAGTAGGATGAGCAAAGACGTAGGCTTGGGTGATCTCAATGGCTGACAGCACACACTGAAAATATCAGATTTAATGCAGCTGGTACAGTATTTTATATTCTGCTGTAAGTGACATTTAAGACCCTATTGCACAGTTAGCACAGATTTTCCCATCAATAGAAACAAACAGGTTTGGAATTGATACACAGGTGGTAAGAGGGACCAGAAATTAGTGGGAATATAGCTGGAAATAAAGCCTTAAACTCAGAACATCTATTTTCCTTTAAAAGAACTATCGAAAGAACAGGCTTGAGCACTTGGAGGAAGTTCAAATAGGGCTGCAATTATGTTAAAATTGGCAACTAGGTCCAAATTCCACCTTGGGACAGCTAATATGATGGAGATGATTATTGCATTGGATTCCTCTTTTCGAGAGGTCCAAGATTGATATAAAGATCATCTCATTCGGACAACCATAAGTGTGATTTTGAATTTATTATCTCACATGTACAAATTGTTCAGGTCGGCCTCAGCTTAATGTAGGTTCAAGAAGCCCAATAGATGTGTCTCTTCACCCACAACAAAGTGTATAATAGAAGATACCTCTCACCTCATTTGGACATCATTCACTCATTTATTCTTCTCTCTCTGCAATAGATTGGTTCGTACAGCTTGGGCATCTTCTCTCTCTCACAGAGGCGGCGAAGAGGACTGAATTTCTGGGCTAAAACAGAATGGAAATTTCAGACTGTTGACCAGCATTGACCAGTGTTTACCACTGCTATTTTGACCGAATTTGACAGCTTTTTTGGAGGAAGAATTTCGCTTTCTTGAGGCCGTATTTATTGGCATGAAAATTGAGAAGTTTGGGACTGTTTGACCTGCGTTGACTGCAGCGCTGACTGCTGTTTGACTGAGTTTGACCAGAGTTTTTGGGACTGTTTTGGGTTGAATTGATTCTTGCTGGAGGCCGAATTGGACTTCCTTTTGACCGAGCTTCAAAGGAGGTGTTTTGCTGTTTTGCTGCTGATTTGATCAGTGTTGACTTTTTGGTTAGGGCTAAAGTTTGACTGCAGTTGACTGCAGAATTTGACAGGGCTAATTTGACTTTGTATTGGGCTAATCTATTTGAATTTTGTATTCACTCTCTCTGCTGAACTATTGTGACAAGGTTATTTGGGAGCAAGAGCGGGGAGTGACATTTTCAAAGGCTCCTGGTTCGGGAGCGAATTTTTATATATTTTGATGCATATATGTCAACAAAAGCATGTCGAATGATGAATTGGATATAAAAAGCATAAAAACATAGATTGAACCATGTAACATCAATCATCTAGAAGTTATAATCTTCATCAACCACATCCACAAGTTAGTAACATACAACATATCGAGTCTCATGATTCATCAATCTTAAAGTTTCAAGCTTTCAAAATTCAATACATAACATTTATCATCATTGATCACCAAAATTACATAAAAATTCTAACATGAAATGAAATGTTATAAAATGAAATGAAATGAAATGACTTTCAACTTTCACGAATTCATTACCAATGAGTTATCACTGCGAACTTCAAACTTCAAACTTAAATTGTCATATATTGTTTACAAAAAATATCATAAGAAATATGAAAGAGTCAACCGTTATAAAAACTACTAGAAACTAGAAAAGACAAGTAAATCTATTATCTATTGCCAATGCTTGGGCCTCTTGCTGCCACGAGAAATGTCTAATTTTTGAGTCTTGTTGGAAAATCAGGATCTTTGTCATTAATATCACACTCTAAGCATTAATATCCAGAGGTATCTTTGTCATTACCTTTGGATCTGTATAGGGATATTTGTCATTAATATCACCCTCTAAGCATTAACATAAGATAGAAAACACATAGCATGTCAAGTCAAGATTTTGTTCGAGTGATGGGTACAATTTTAGTAGGGTCATGATAGAGGAGTTCGACAACCAATGTCACTAACATCAAGGTACATAGAGGTATTGGTGCTCTTGATTAAATACGAGTACCATACCCTAATACATGACACAATCCAATGAAAATATTGCAATCCCCCGAATGCCGAAGTCCTAAAAAATTGATAAGTCTGTTGGATTTTGAATGAGATCTAAAATTCTATTTTCTCCATATGAAATCCAATGAGGTCGGAACCACTCTCAAACATCCTGAGTCATTTCATGGTAATGTTAAAAATTTAAGTAAAAGGATGAAAATGAAGATTAAGGAGAATGTCACTTTTACCTTAAGAATTTAACATTACCATGAATCACATATCAATACTAGGGCCATAGGCTTGATCATCAGGCTGCCCCACTCAAAAATTATTGTTTCTTTGAAAAGAAATTGAATTTGGAATGTTTTTGCAAAAAAGACTGGGGAGTGAAAATTTCGCTCCCGAAATTTGGTCCCTATGGGAGCGAATTTGGGAGTGCGCTTCCGGGGTCGCTCTCCTTCGGGAGCGCGCTCCGGGAGCGGGTTCGAAAGGGGGGGAGCTGCTCCCCTACAACTTTGCTCAGGTTCCTCATGGTGCTATACAGATTCGTCCGCTGACTCAAAAATTTGCAGTGATCTAATCGTCGCCATGAGTGTTGGGAGAGGCTCTGGTGTTGTTGCTGCCCTCCTCCGCACATACAATATTAAGAAGTACATCTCATTTAGAAAACTAACCAACACTAAATGTTTGAGCCCAGGTTTCCACAGAGAAAGGTTAGATTAGCCATTCAAAATGTAAGCATACAAGATCAAATCAGATCCTATTTGAACTCAATCTAGAAAGGTCACCCGAAAGAATATTCAGTTGCAAGAATAGGCCATAAAACCTCTCCTCAACTCTTCTTCACACAATCAATGACAACACTAAATTCTTTGTTTCAATAAGCAACAAGTCCACAACAAACCGTGCAGCATGTGACCATGTCTTCACACCATCTTTACGCAGGCAGAAAAAGAAGTCATTGACACTTATGTTTTTCTTTCTTTTGAGCATATGAAATTTCCAATTGAAACACAAGGATTCTGCTCTGGATTTTGCTGCTTAAAAACTTCCTACAAAACCTCTTGAGGTCCACTTGATGATCCGCACATTGTGTTTCATGCCTTCATGCCTTCATGCAACAACTCTGCGCATCATTCTCCACGCAGGTCTACACACATAGAATAATGCATCATTTTCCACAACTTTCACTTATAATGCATATAACGGCCAACTCCACGCTGTTGCTCGCAGGTTCAAATCTATGTGTAATAGATTTTCAATATAATGCACAGATCAATTTGAATAAAAAAGTTCACTACAACCATTCATGTTGCTCAAAAACACACAACTCATCACTCCATTCTCCACATGCTTCCATGAGGGTTTCCACGAACAACAACGCAACTCCCGACCGAGTTCTAGTGAGAAAATAGTCAACTCTCAAACCCTCATCCCATGCCAGGTTCTGACAAATCTCACTGCAACTCTCATACCAATTGAAAATAATTAATGAAAACAAAAAAATAATTCAAGGGACAGAAACTTCGGCGGAAAAGGATTTTAAGCCTGATTGTATATTCACAGAAAATAATGATACATGATTCACACAGATGAGGCCTCATATTATAGAAATGAGGTTCTCTAACAAATTACCAATTTGGCTAATTGGTTGAACTTTCTCCATAACTTTCTCCACAATGTCTCCATGAATATCTCCACAAATATCTTAGCTGAATTTGTGTGATTTCATCCCTAACTTTTCTCATTATCCTCATCTTTGGTCATATGTAGACCTCTAGAGTAAGTCTACTTTCATTATTAATAATTTCATAATTTCATTATTTTGTGAATACTTGGACTTATTGATTGTTTATGTGAGCTATGAGGCTAACAACCAATGCTTATGCCACATGGAGAATTTGACCTTGCATTGGGATGTCCACCACTAATGGCACTTGTTCATCTGTCTTTCATTGGGATTTCCTCCCAAAACTTTATATATGTAACCCATTGACTGTCATTCATTCATGGTTGGGAGGCTCATGCTTGGGTAAATGATGTCAATCCATTTTTCCTTATGATAATAAAGAAAAGTCTTTGGAGGTTCTATCTTGGCGTGATATTGGTGACTCTTTCTTGAAGCAAGGTATACTTGTGTTAATTTGAATTTGTTTTGTTGCATTTCTTTTGGTAGGTCGAGCCCCAAATAGGGGCAGTATTGCCTAGGGAGAGTTAGACAAGTATTTGTCTATCCTCTAATAGTCTTGCAAACTTGAATAGATGATACTGTGTACTTGTGAATAACACAAGTTATCTCTTTCTCTTTTGCAGTCTATTCCTTGAATTTACTAATTGTTGGATGCAAGTATCTCAAGTTTCATAGGTGATCTTCAAGGATTGAAGGTTGGGGAAATCGTTGGTTAGATCAACCAACCTTCAAGAGCCAAGGAAATCATGATCTCACCATCTTTAGGGGCATTCAAAGACATCCAAAGTAAGGACAATGAAAAGGGCCTAACATCTATTCTTCCCACAAAATTTTTAAAAAATTTATTTGGGTTACCTCGTGAACTGTTCATTGAAAATCTAAGCTATTTGGAGGCTATTTAGTGGCTGTCCTAACTGCCACCTGTTGACCCTGCCGCCTATATCTACCTACAAGTTAGTGAGAAAAGCCTTCAACCCCACAAGGTGTGGTTGGTGGCAGGGAATTCAGAGAAGGGGCTGTCACACTAATCCCGACTCTCTTCGTTTGAGCAATCTCCTATGTTAGCTAAGGGGGCTGGTCCCTAATGAAAAGTTAAGTTAAAAGATGTGAATTTCTAGAAGAGTGTTATAGTGAAAATGGATTACTTTTAAGGATTTATGAGCAAATATGAAGTGAGCAACTTGAAATAACAATGGCAATCATTAATATGATTAAAAACCATAAAACCAGTGCCTTATAAGGAATTTGCTCAACAATTTAAAGATATATTTGCTCAAAGTAAAATGCAATGCTCTCAAAAGAGAAAACAAAGTAACCCTGAATTGTAAATAAGAATTGTTAGCACAAGATATGTAAGATACAAAATGTTTTTGAGATAATCAACTTTATAAATCAAAACATGTGAAACATATCTTGCCAAAACCCAAAAATTAGTAATTAACTTGGAATTGTAAAATAAAGGAAGTGCTAAACCAATACATCAATATGCGACATGAAAAGAAAACACTTGTTTGAAATGATTACAATATTTTCTTTTGGAATAGACTTTGCATATGAAAACTCAAAGCATCAAAAGACAAGTAAAGTAAATGTAATGGAAAGTGATCTTGGTTAATTTAATTAATTATTTCTACAACAAGATTACAATTTAACTCTTCAATCCTCAGATCTCACCCTCGCCCAAAGATATGGATCTCACAGTGAAGAGTCAATAAAGGAGTAGAGGATCCCTAAGATGTCTACTTCAATCAACTTATGTTGGAGGTAAAGTTTTAATGAGGCTTGGAGCCTTCTTCTACTAAAATGCCTAGATGAAATGCAAATTGTGTTAATTCCCCAAATTAAAATAATGTTACATGCAAATACTTCAAAGATATTGATTTGTAATGTTTGAAAATGAAATAGTGTTCAACATAAGTTGCAATTATAACTTCAATTGGAAGAATAAAATTAGCTTACAAGTGTTGCATGTGTCTCATCAATGAATTAAAATGATACAAGTAATTTGCTTGAAAGTAAAATTTGTTTCAAATAGACAATGATAATAAATTGCTCCAATATTCAAGATAACAATGTAGCATAAAAATGAAGCATGTATTCAAGTGTTGATGAAACAATTTACCAAGGTAAATGGAAACGAATCAAAGTTTGTTAAGAATATAAAATGCTTGCATGTAAAGGATGAATTGCCCAAAGTAAAGTGTAAGCTTGTAGCTTCAAGCAACAATGAGATAGAAAATGCAAAGCTCAAATGAAATTGTAACAAACTTTAACTTAATGAAATGTGATAGTGAGGTTGTGTTAACTCCGAATTAAAACATGCATGTAAGTGAATGAAGTATGAAAACTTAAACCATGCAAATGTCAATCCACCCAAGAGAAGCCTCCCTCTAAATGGGGAGAGAGGATACCATGGGAGAAATTCCAAGCTCCCACAAGCAAATTAGATTTTTTATTAACATTACAATGAGAAGAGAGCTTTTCTGTTAAATTGGCAACTAGGGCCAAACTCCATGTGGGTCGGCTTATTTATGGCAGCTGATATTTTTATTGGATCCCTCTCGTCGAGAGGTGTAGGATTGATCCAAAGATCATCCGATTCCGATAAGTATTTATGGAGATATGAATTTATTTTGTTTATATAATTTTTATCAAGCCGACCAGCTCTTATGTAGGCTCTAGAAGCCCAAACGTCATGTCTATTCAATCATCCACCTTTAGAATAAATAAGAGAGGATTTGGAGTCATTAGCACAACGCATTCTTCAAGTGATCTCCTCCTCTCCACGTCTTGGGTTATTGGTGAAGGAGAGACACTAAGAAGAATACGCTGGCCTTGAATGATGCCCTATCTCTCACGCAGATATGGAGCAACTGCGTACAACAATCTCTAATCCGTTGGCAATGGAGACCTAAACGCACAACAAATACTCTATATGTTGTCATGCACATACGTAAGATCAGGAAGACTTACACGCTGGAGACTCACATGCTGTTAAGGTAAGCGTAGTCATGATTGCATATATGTTGGGCATTATATATACACTGTTCAATATGCTGTGTGTAAGTTCATATATACGTTGGCAATGAATATGTATATGAAGCAAACAACAATACAGTCGCACACATAGCATCTGAATGGAGCAAATGACAATAAAGTCATACGCTGTCATGTCATCGCAGCCACTGGAACTCACACATGTATACGCCCTCATATAAGAACTCGTTCATATATACTCGCAGTCCTGATTCATGATACACGCAGTCCAGTAATGCACTGTTCATGGAGTAATACGTTGTTCATGAGCCGCAGTGATGAAGAGGTGCCGTAATACAACGCATGGTAATCTACACGATGTCCATGATCGGATTCAACAACGCAGTATCTACACGCTGTTTAGGACGCAGGCAAAGATGCATGAACACACACCCACACACACATATATATATACGTTGTTTAGAAACACGCAATATGGGAATGAAGGAATATGGATATACGCGGTCATGAAGGAAGTAAAACCCTACGCTGTTCGTGGAAACATATAAACTGGAATACGCACTTTAATACATGCAGGTAGATATGCAGCAACTTCATGAATATATGTGGATACGCAGCAAAAGCAACTCCATGAATATATATATATATATATATATATATATATATATATATATACGCACAACCCAGATGGATATGTATCAACTCAATGTATATATATATACGCTTCAGAATGGAACACTGATATATATACAAGTCATATTCATTATGGGATGCTGTCAGATTGATGATGTATGGGATGTAGATGTATACAAGTTAAGGTAGCACATAAATGAACACAGTCAAGGCAACAAGGTAAGGAACATGATGTATGAAACGTTGTCATATAGACAGTCAGCATATTAACGCAATCAATGAGAAGCTGTGATGATCAATGACAAAGTCATGATCTAGTTCTTGTGAAATCATGATCTCGATATAGAGATCACCTCTGGGATAATTTTAAGGCACTGTCATGGTGCAACAATGATGATAACATCAGTGCTGAAGATATCAGTGATGAAGTACAACACAGGGCTGCATGATGATGGAGGATGCTGCATCATGGTCAGCATGATGCAGATTATGGATAACATGATGTATGGGCAGCATGATGCATGAGATCATGAGCAGCATGACCATGATGATACAACAAGATGGTGCTACACAATAAGGTGCAGCAAATGGATGAGATGCAGCACAATGATAGGTGAAGGAGTCACCTTGAGAATCAGTTGAAGCAGAATGTCTTCAACTGATCTCATCATTATACGAAATGATCTATGCTAGATCTAGATAAGTCAAAGTGTTGACTTCTGTTGTACATGTACTCTCTCTCTCTCTTTCTCTGCTAAACTTTGAAGATAAAAGAAGATTTGATCAAAGAGTTTCCCCACACATTGTGGGGTTTGTCCCTGGGTCGCGCCATATCTTGTGTCCTCTTGTCTTGGCTTGTCTTCTGCGTTTTATATTTATGTTCTATCTGCAGTTTATCTTAATGCTGATGTGATAGCTAACTATGAAAATCTAAATAAATTGCTCTAGCATAGAAAATACCTAAACTTAACACCTTCAAAGTCCTCAATTAAACTTCAAGGAGAGTCCTCACAATAATCGCTTGAAACTTGGACACTAGACCTCATTTCTTGAGAAAGTAGTGACAAGATCTCATAGAACTTATGCAAAGGAAACAAGGTGTGAGTTTCCTCCAAATGCCCACAGCATAAAGAAGAAAATAGGCAGCCCTCTAGTGAACTCGACTTGGCTAAAATAAGCTTCAAAAAGGGCTCACGAAATCCTTGGAAATCGAATCCCCAACATTTGCCAAAAGCCCTGCAAACACTTGTTAGATGTTGCGGGAAGTTGCTCTTCAAAATCTGCCACACAAGAGTTAGCAAACAATCCAAACAATGGCTGCAAAATAAGTTAAGTATTAACCGAAAAATCAACAAGATAAAATGTATATGTACAATTATAATTTACAAAAGGCTAAGCTAAAGAGTGAGAATAAACTCTCGTCTTTGCTTAGCCATCTTCAAGCTCTTAGATAGCAAATGAAAGAAATGAAGTACAATGTTTTCTAAAAGAGATTTAAATTTAGAAGTTCTCGACTTGTGTACAAGCTATGTGCCAAAATCTCTGCAAAACCACTTTGTAAGATAAGACTATGAAGGTTCAAAGAACAAATGAGAGTTCCTTTAAGAATGTATCAAGAGTGGGTTGGTCTTTCCAAAGACTTCCCCTCACGCTTGATTCTGTAATCCCAACAAGATGTTCCCTCTACAAAACTTCAATCAAGAATTAGTTCCATATAGATTTAACAATAAACAATGATAAGAAACTCTAGAGATTTATTTAAGACCAACTAGAGCATTCTATACCTAGAGCATACTTCTAAATCAAATGTCAATGCAAGATAACTCTACATTAACAAATCTACAAGAGCATATGGAAGCAAATTAGATTAAAGCATGAATAAAATGAATTATACCAATGCTCAACAATTCATTACACTCGAAAAAGAGAAACACCTCGTGAATGAAACCCGAAAGTCTTTATTGATATTTCTGAAAGTGTACAAGGCAGCAACGCTTCCGCAAGCATAATAACTAGTAACAATATGATCAATGTGAGAGCCCATGGCTCTATTATATAGAGAGTTGGGAGAAAATCCGAATGAAGAATGACAATGACAAATGGCATTTGGAGCCAATCCCAATGTAGAAGTGATTAAACAAGTGGCATGAGGTGACAATCCCAAGGAGAAATTCGAATTTGTTGAATGGAGCTCCGATGCCGAGTGTAAAAATCGAATTCTGGCAAGTGGACATCATTTTCTTCTTCCCTTATGTGCCAAATTCGAATTTTATGGTGGAATGACAAGTGTATATGGGTGGTAACCCATGTGGGGAAAATTTCCCACAGAAATCTCCACCAAATATTTTCCCAAATCGTCTCAAATGTGCATTAACTTCACAAATTTGAATTTCCAAGCAACTTTTTCATTTAATGCCAGAAATTTGATTTTATTTGAGCACATGTCCTTTCCTTGATTTTAAGAGTCCACATCACCTTGGGACTTCACTTTACCTCCCCCATAATTTTCCACCTCATTTCCACAACATTTAGCATGTGTGGATATTTATTTTTCTCCATTTATTTAATTTTTGGCTTAATTAATTGTTAGATTTCCCACTAAACTTAGGAAAAGTGGGTTTTAAGGGTCCAAAACACATTATTAATTCCTCAAAGTCTGTTATAGTAGAAAGTTGAGGGTGAGAGGTGTAATTTTGATTACTCATACTCCATACAACTTCTCTAGACTACACTTATTACAATTTAAATACAATTTTATTTGCAATTTTTGACTTGCGAGAAATCTAAAAAATAAAAAAATGACTACGTAGACCTAACCAAATTCCACGAATTTTTTTGTGTGATCTAGTATGGTAATATACATCGACTCTAGACACTAAGATGTGTCAGGGGTTCAACCTTCAAACCGTCACTCCGGCTTTGGGGTAAAACTTGAGTGAAGAAACCCAGAAAATTATCTGCCTCTGAAAAAGAAGGGATAATTAACCAGATTTAAAAAAACACTCAAAGGTGTATTCATTTGCTGATCGAGTCCCAACATCCTAGACCTGTTACAGACTGAAAACTTATCATTACTAGTATTACTTATTACAATTCCCCGTAGGGTGTGGAATCTGGGTATAAGAAAGATTATGAGAAGATAGAAGTAGAGTTAAAAAACTCTGTTGACTGATGATATCTGATGGTACAAGTGTCCTCTGGATCATCTTTGGGCATGGAGTCTTCATATAATCATTAGGCGCCACTCTAGTGGTCAACATTTGGCTCCATATGGGGATGCATGCTAGATACAAAGTGATAGTGTGCAAGAACCTAGAATTTGTATCAACCGACAAAAGACATATACCAATAGTATCCATTCAAAATATCATCAAATGAAATAAAGTACAGAAACGAAGAAATGGAAATTTATTCTAAAAGCATAAATGATAATTTATTCATGAAATAAAACTACTTAAACAAAAATGACAAGGGATAAGGTTATAAATATGATACAAAAAGATGTCCCATGACATCAGATGTCTTCAATGAAGTTCGTGCTGAGAACTTGCTTACTTTCGGGCAGATCCATGGGTGGTTTTTCTAATGTGCCATGTCCAATTCTGAATATCTGAGGACTTTGATCAATTCCAATGCTTTGTTATACATGGCCATCAGATTTACCAAATCCTTTCCGCTTTTTTCTTTTCTTCTTAATAGATTGTGATGTTGATGTTGAAGTGATCAAAGTAGACCTTTTTGTCCGATTTTGAAGATGCTCTGATAGAAAATTCGAAGCATCCAATACTTCTTTGAATTGCCTTTGTCCATTCTGCTTATGCTCTGACATGGGTGATTGATCAATCTCATAAGTATAAACTTGATTCTGCTCAGTTTCCTTGCTATCCAAGTCTCCATCAATTAGCCATTTTTCAGTGGAGTAAATGACCTCCTCATAATGAGATGAAGATTACTTCAGTGGATCAGTAGGTTTATGATTTGTTTCTTTGTTCTTTTCCCATTCGTCATTTACCCTTTGGAATTTTTGTACCTGTAATATTTCCATTTCATCCAACCTATCTGAAAAGTGACCTGATTAGCCTTCATAACACTTATTTCCTTGGCATGATTCGTTTCCATGGCATTGATTAATTGCACTTGTTTTTCTTCCATGGCGAGCAACCTATTTTGAATAGAGGTCATGTGATTAGAATGATTGAATTCCATGGACTTTATTGCTTGTGCATGATTTACCTCCATGGTCTTAATGAGTTGAATTTGGTTGAGTTGCATATCCTTAATCATTTGAGTCAACCCCTTGATGAGATCCTTATCATTCTCATTTTCTTTCGCTTTGATCCTTCTTTCATCTCCATATTTTTCTTCAAAGGCATCAATGATTGATTCTAGAGAATCGAAATTGTTAGTAGGTAAGTTAATGAACCAATCCATAGTATCACCATCTAATGAAAATATGAAAAGTCTCATTTTAACATCCTCATGGTTAATATCATGGCACCATTTGCTCACACAAAGGTGGAAATTCCTAAGGTGAGTTTCAGTATTGATGGCATTGTTACCTAGAAAACTAGGCAACTCTTCAATAGCCTCAATGGCTTCATCCGGGATGAAATTTGGATAGCCTGAAATGCTAGTAAAATCACAAGGGGCGAACAAATCATTCATGATGTCATGCTCACTTGACTCTGAAAGAGCAAATGGATACCAGAGAGAGGCTCCTGTCCAAGATTAGCAAGAAATCTACAAGAAGCAAGCTTCAAGCAGAAATCCTTGCAGAAAATGAAATAAGTGGAGTCGCCACTTGAACAAGAATCTAACTCTAAAATCCAACATGCAAAAACCAAAAGTTAGTCGTATCTCCCAGATACAAGAAGACTTGTCCCTAGCAACGGCAATGTGTTGACTTTGCCGCCTATACCTATCTACAAGTCAGTGAGAAAAGCCTTCAACCCCACAAGGTGTGGTTGGTGGCAGAGAACTCAGAGAAGGGGCTGTTATACTAATCTCGATTCTCTCTGTTTGAGCTATCTCCTAAGTTAGCTAAGAGGGGTGGTCCCTAATGAAAAGTTAAGTTAAAAGATGTGAGTTTCTAGGAGAGTGTTATAGTGAAAATGGATTACTTTTAAGGATTTATGAGCAAATATGAAGTGAGCAACTTGAAATAACAATGCCAATTATTAATATGATTAAAAACCATAAAATCAGGGCCTTATAAGGTATTTGCTCAACAATTTAAAGATATATTTTCTCAAAGTAAAATGCAATGCTCTCAAAAGAGAAAACAAAGTAACCCTGAAATGTAAATAAGAATTGTTAGCACAAGATATGTAAGATACAAAATGTTTTTGAGATAATCAACTTTATAAATCAAAACATGTGAAACATATCTTGCCAAAACCCAAAAATTAGTAATTAACTTGGAAATGTAAAATAAAGGAAGTGCTAAACCAATACATCAATATGCAACATGAAAAGAAAACACTTGTTTGAAATGATTACAATACTTGCTTCTGAAATAGACTTTGCATATGAAAACTCAAACCATCAAGAGACAAGTAAAGTAAATGTAATGGAAAGTGCTCTTGGTTAATTTAATTAATTATTTCTACAACAAGATTACAATTTAACTCTTCAATCTTTAGACCTCACCCTTGCCTAAAGATATGGATCTCACAGTGAAGAGTCAATAGAGGAGTAGAGGATCCCTAAGATGTCTACTTCAACTAACTTATGTTGGAGGTAAAATTTTAATGAGGCTTGGAGTCTTCCTATACTAAAATGCATGGATGAAATGAAAATTGTGTTAATTCCCCAAATTAAAATAATGCTACATGCAAATACTTCAAAGATATTGATTTGCAATGTTTGAAAATGAAATAGTATTCAACATAAGTTGCAATTATAACTTCAATTGGAGGAATAAAATTAGCTTACAAGTGTTGCATGTGTCTCATCAATGAATTAAAATGATACAAGTAATTTGCTTGAAAGTAAAATTTGTTTCAAATAGACAGTGACAATAAATTGCTCCAATATTCAAGATAACAATGTAGCATAAAAATGAAGCATGTATTCAAGTGCTGATGAAACAATTTACCAACGTAAATGGAAACGAATCAAAGTTTGTTAAGAATATACAATGTTTGCATGTAAAAGATGAATTGCCCAAAGTAAAGTGTAAGCTTGTAGTTTCAAGCAACAATGAGATAGAGAATGCAAAGCTCAAATGAAATTGTAACAAACTTTAACTTAATAAAATGTGATAGTGAGGTTGTGTTAACTCCGAATAAAACATGCATGTAAGTGAATGAAGTATGAAAAATTAAACCATGCAAATGTCAATCCACCCAAGAGAAGCCTCCCTCTAAATGGGGAGATAGGATACCATGGGAGAAATCCCAAGCTCCCACAAGCAAATTAGATCTTTTATTAATATTACAATGAGAATAGGGCCCTTCAAAGTCCTCAATTAAAATTCAAGGAGAGTCTTCACAATAATTTCTTGAAACTTGGACACTAGACCTCCTTTCTTGAGAAAGTAGTGACAAGATCTCATAGAACTTATGCAAGCGAAACAAGGTGTGAGTTTCCTCCAAATGCCCACGACTTAAAGAGGAAAATGGGCAGCCCTCTAGTGAACTTGACTAGGCCAAAATAAGCTTCCAAAAGGGGCTCACGAAATCCTTGGAAATCGAACCCCCAACATTTGCCAAAGGCCCTACAAACACTTGTTAGATGTTGCGGGAAGTTGCTCTTCAAAATCTGCCACACAAGAGTTAGCAAACAATCCAAACAATGGTTGCAAAATAAGTTAAGTATTAATGGAAAAATCAACAAGATAAAATGTATATGTACAATTATAATTTACAAAAGGCTAAGTTAAAAAGTGAGTAAAATCTTGTCTTTGCTTAGCCATCTTCAAACCCTTAGATAGCAAATGAAAGAAATGAAGTACAATGTTTTTTTAAAAGAGATTTAAATTTAGAAGTTCTCGGCTTGTGTACAAGCTATGTGCTGAAATCTCTGCAAAACCACTTTGTAAGATAAGATTATGAAGGTTCAAAGAACAAATGAGAGCTCTTTTATGAATGTATCAAGAGTGGGTTGGTCTCTCCAAAGACTTCCCCTCACTCTTGATTCTATAATCCCAACAAGATGTTCCCTCTACAAAACTTCAATAAAAAAATAGTTTCATATAGATTTAGCAATAAACAATGATAAAAAACTCTAGAGATTTATTTAAAACCAACTAGAGCATTTTATACCTAGAGCTTACTTCTAAATCAAATGTCAATGCAAAATAGCTCTACATTAACAAATCTATAAGAGCATATGGAAGTAAATTAGATCAAAGCATGCGTAAAAGGAATTATACGAATGCTCAACAATTCATCACACTTGAAACGGAGGAACACCTCATGAATGAAACTCCAAAGTCTTTATTGATATTTCTAAAAGTGTACAAGGAAGTGGCGCTTCCGCAAGCACAATAACTAGTAACAATATGATCAATGTGAGAGCCCATGACTCTATTATATAGAGAGTTGGGAGCAAATCCCAATGAAGAATGACAATGACAAATGGCATTGGAGCCAATCCCAATGTAGAAGTGATTAAACAAGTCGCATGAGGTGACAATTCCAAAGAGAAATTCGAATTTGTTGAATGAAGCTCCAATGTCAAATGTAAAAATCGAATTTTGGCAAGTGGACATCATTTTCTTCTTCCCTTATGTGCGAAATTCGAATTTTATGGTGGAATGACAAGTGTATATGGGTGGTAACCCATGTGGGGACAATTTCCCACAAACATTTCCACCAAATATTCTCCCAAATCCTCCCAAAGATGCATTAACTTCACAAATTCGAATTTCCAAGCAACTTTTTCATTTAATGCCAGAAATTTGATTTTATTTGAGCACATGTCTTTTCCTTGATTTTAGGAGTCCACATCACTTTGGGACTTCACTTTAATTATTCATTTCCACAACATTTAACATGTGTGGATATTTATTTTTCTCCATTTATTTAATTTCTGGCTTAATTAATTGCTAGATTTCCCACTAAACTTAGGAAAAGTGGGTTTTCAGGGTCCAAAACACATTATTAACTCCTCAAAGTGTGTTATAGTAGAAAGTTGAGGGTGAGAGGTGTAATTTTGATTACTCATACCCCATACAACTTCTCTAGGCTACACTTATTACAATTTAAATACAATTTTATTTGCAATTTTTGACCTGTAGGAAATTTAAAAAATTAAAAAATGACTACTTAGACCTAACCAAATTCCATGAAATTTTTTGTATGATTTAGTATGGTAATATACATCGACTCTAGACACTAAGATGTGTCAGGGGCTCAACCTTCAAACCGTCACCCCGGCTTTGGGGTAAAACGTGAGTGAAAAAACTCAGAAAATTATCCACCTCTAAAAAAGAAGGGATAATTAACTAGATTAAAAAGAACACTCCAAGGTGTACTCGTTTGCCGATCGAGTCCCAACATCCTAGGCTTGTTACAGTCTCAAAACTCATCATTACTAGTATCACTTATTACAATTTCCCGTAGGGTGTGGAATCTGGGTACAAGAAAGATGATGAGAAGATAGAAGTAGAGTTAAAAAACTCTGTTGACTGATGATATCTGATGGTACAAGTATCCGCTGGATCATCCTTGGGCATGGAGTCTTCATATAATCATTAGGTGCCACTCCAGTGGTCAACACCACCAATCAACCAAGAAGAGCTGGTTTAACCCAACTTTTCTTGGCTTCCTTAGTGTGGAATTTCACTAATCTTTGATTGGAAGTTTTCTTGCAAATTTCTTTTAGTCAAATTTTACCACTAATCTTGCGGATGCCCAAGTAAGCCTGGCATCTTTCACTTTGTCCCTTGTTGACCCCTTTTGAAGGCCACGAAAATTGAAGAGAAGATTATTAGAAGTCCCTAGAGAGGACTGTTTGACAGTTTTTTTAAGGCAGAAATTCAAATGTAACTTGCGACTGAGATTGTGCAGTGAAGAGATCGTTCTTTAGGACTGATATTGTTTTCCTTTGGGCAGCGAGAAAGCTATCTCTTGGGCTGATTTGATAGCCACTTACACACTTTCTCCTTGACTGTTTGGGGGCAGCTAAGGATCTCCTTTTGGACAGAGTTTATACATCTAGAGAGCTGTTTCTTTTCTTGCAAACCTTTGGCAGATTTGGAGGAAGAGTTTCACCTTGTGGGGATAGACTTGTAATAATTTTTGAGGAGAGTTCAATCTCCTTGCTCATTGTAGATATTTATCTTTTGGAACCATTTGACATTGCTATGCATTTTTGTGCTTAGTTGTAGTTGATTCTGTGAATTCATTGAATCCCTTTCAAAGGGAAGTTGATAGTTTACCCATTGTAACTCATTAGGCACTTGGAAGTAGTATCTTCTCCCTCTTAGGGACATTTTGTAAACCTCTCCAAGGCACATTCTGTTGAGAAATCTGCACGCTACAGGATAGTGTGATTTCTCTTTAACATGATAACTGTTTGTGAATTTTATTAGCTTCCTTTATTCCTTTTTGTGGATAAGAAATCAGATTGTATATGTAGGTCTCTTCAAGAGTGATCTCAATGCCCTTTCTTTGATAAAAGCTCTGATACCATGTTTATGTTTCAAACGCAATAGATACAAACACTAATTTCTGAAAACTGATAATTACTTCCAATGATGTAGATATTCTTTTAGCTCTTTCAGTTTATCATTAAGCAATTATACTTAAGAAATTCAACCATAAAAGCAGTAGGACAATAGAGATTACAATGCACAATGATAACACAAGATTTACCTTGGGAAAACCCACTTGGAGGAAAAAACCAACAATCTTTTCCTTAGAGATTCTTCACTTCAACAAGAGATACACCTAGTTCTTTTAGTCAAATATGATGGTCAAACTGACCAACAATACAATGGTCAAACCTGGTTAAACTGCCCTTTTGTCAAGTCTCCAATCTACCCAACAAACTCGGCTCTGCTTGATCTGCCTAGGCTGAAATTCAGCCTCCCAGAAACTGCTTAGAAACTCAGCCCTTTTGCCCAGAAACTATTGCCCAGAAATTTCGGACTTGCTGCTAGAAACTGCCCAGAAATTCACACATGCGAAGCTGCAGGAGGAGAGAGAAACCATACATGCGAGGTCAAAGAGAATGAGAGATAAACGATGCTTGAGATGTCTTCATCCTTCTTATCTTCTCCTTTTGTTGGATTCCCAAAAGATATTTTGTTGTGTGTGAGATCAAATTGTGCTTGAAGGAGGTCAAGTGCCTTATATATAGACTTCTGGATGGTTGAATGGGTCTCTTCAACTGGGCCGACTTGATCTCTTGGAGGGCTGACTTGACTTTGTTTGGAGCCAAAAATTCAAATTTAAAAGTTTAAAATTGGTCTTTTGAAAATTACATGAAGAACATGTCTTACATTTTTCATTACATATAATTCAAGGGATAAAATATTAAATATGAACAATGACCATAGCTACAAAATTCAACAATGGTTTGGTCTAAATCTTCATGTTATAGCAATTTTACATCCATATATTATTGTTCTATTGGTAGGAATTACATTTAATAAATTTAAAAAGGCAAAATCTAGCATTAATTGCAGGCTTTGCCTGTAAAAAACTGTAATACTTCTAGGGAATTTTTATTGTTAATAGCAAAGCATACATAGACATAAAAACCGTGAAAATCAAACACATGAATCAGTGCATGAATTTGTACCGAAAACTGCGCTGTTGAGCCATTTTACTATAAAATCAAGAGGGTACAATGTGGTGCTGGAAAGTGTGCAACTGCGCTTGCTCAAGGCAAGCTAGCAATGCCCAAGTGAATAATGAAAATCCCCCCTCAAGTGTGCTACTGTTCTCCCCTGGCTCTGCGCTAAACTGCCTAGAACTGAGAAAAAATACACTGCTGGTTGTGAAGAACTGCTGCTAGGGCCTTCTCCGGTGTTTAGAAAATTCTGGGAAATTAACCCTGGACTCTCCACCAAATACCCAGAATAACCCACGAAGGAACTGGCTGATGGTTGACCTTGGAATGCTGGCCCTCGCTTCCCTCTATGGCTCCGTTGTTGGGTAATTCAACTCAGCTGTAAATTTTGCTGCAAAATCCCTCAAATTGGCTGCAATCTCCAAACAAATACTTCCTCGGGCTCCTCAAATTTCAGCCCCAAACTCTGTTGACTTCTCAACCCCCAAGCGTACCTCATCCAAGAACTGTGCAACCCCTAGCTGTTGCTACTGCTGAACCTCTCCAAAAACTTGCACTCCCCACTGTTGGAATGAATTGGAATAGATGGAACTCCCTCCTTGGGTTGGCACTCAAAGTCCATTGAAGCAAGTATTGAGATTTCCGTTCGGAAACACTCGTATGCTAAACAACACTTACAGACTTGGCTTCAACTCAAGCATGCTATGTCAAAGACAAGTTTCCTCAAAGATGAATGAATGCCAAAATGAGTGCCTTTCCTTCCTTTTGTCAAAATGCCTCCAACGTGCTCATGTGGGCCCAACTCTATTTCCTCCCATTGAATTTCTAACAATGCATGTGTACTTCCCATGTGGGTCACAATTCTCCATGGGTGGCTTCCATGCTCCACTAGTGGCTTGATATTTCCCTTCCATCTCTGATGTTTCGGGGCTTGCTTAAATCAAAAATCAATGTGGGGCCTCTAAACCCACATTTCCTAAGTGCAAACATGAAATAAGACAATTGGCCAAAATTGATGTTTCACTTAGCAATAATGCTAAGTGGGAATATCATAGTCCTCCCTGCCAAGACGTTGCTTGTCCTCAAGCAACTGTAATGAAGGATGATGAAGTATCTGCTCCCCCTCCCAAGTGGCATCCTCATCTGGTAGGCTCCTCCATCTAACCAAAAACTACTTAATGACCTTGTTCCTCAAATGCCTCTCTCGGGTGTCTAGAATAGCCTCTGGCTCCAGAACTAAGTGCCCCTCGTCATCCATAGGGAGCAACTTTGTAGATGCTGTCACCTTCTTCCCCAATGCCTTTTTCAGGCAAGACACATGAAAAATGTTGTGCAACCGGCTCCCCAGGGGTAGCTCCAGCTCATATGCTACCTATCCAACTCTGCGAGTGACGCGGTATGGCCCATAAAAACGAGTTTTGAGCTTCTCAGCCCCCTTTTGCTTGAGTGATGGCTGCCTGTACGACTGAAGCCTCAAGAAGAACAGATCCCTTACCTCAAATTGTCTCTCAACTCTACCCCTGTCTGCATAAAGTTTTTGTTGGTTTTGTGCTGTCTGCATGTTGTCTTTGAGGGCCGGCAAAACGTATTGGCTCTTCTGTATCCAATCCTTGGCCCTAAGGGCCTTCTATCTCCAAACATCACGTCAGAAAAAGACAATGCATCGTAACTATATAGGGATGGGAATGATGACATGCCTATGGACATGTGGTACGTGGTGTTGTAGTAGTACTCTCTCAAGTGTAACCACTGTATCCATGTTCGCTAATGGCCTGTCACATAGTTATGCAAATAATCCTCCAACTATTTGTTGACTATCTCCATTTTCCCGTCTGTTAAGTTATGGTATGTTCTATGCTTATAACAGTTTACTTCTTTTTCTTATTATATTTCACATATTAGCAATCACATGTACATAAAGTAAAGTGTAGATAGAACATTAAACGATCGACAGAAAACAAGCCGAGACAAGAGACACAAGATGTGGCGGCTAGCCAGGGACAAACCCCACAATGTGTGGGGAAACCCTTTGGTCAAATCTTCTTTTATCTTCAATAATTTAGCAGAGAGAAATAGTACAATAAATTTGATTTATGTCAGCAGTAGCAAACTCTAGATCAGCAGCGTCAGCGTTAGTGGCTTCATCATCAAACTAGGGCAGACGATATCTCACAAACCGACCGTCGGATTGGCTTGATTCCACCACCAAAAGTTGCGACTTTCAGAGGAGGTTCAGATGAACCTATAGCGCAGTTTAGATGAGGAGATCTTCTAGTCTACGCAGGTCAAACTTCACTTCTGCAGTTGCAGCTTCAGTTTCAACAACTTCCTTCAAACTAGGGCAGTCGATATCTTGCAAACCGTCCGTCGGATTGACTTGATTCCACCACCAAAAGTTGCGGCTTTCAGAGGAGGTTCAGATGAACCTACAACACAGTTTAGATGAGGAGATCTTCTAGTCCACATAGGTCAAAGTTTACTTCTGCAGTTGCAACTTTAGTTTTAGCAGCTTCCGACTTCACATGTGTGAGGGAGAGACCCTTTTCTGTGCAGTAGAGAAGAGACTCTATTTTGCGCCGTAGAGAGAGAGAGAGAGATGTAATGAGATGAGTGAGTCCAAATGAGGAAAAGTCCTATATTTATACACAACGTTGGTGTTTGAATAGATGCGACTGTTGGGCTTCTGAGCCAACATGAGTTGTAGGTCGGCTTGATAATAGTTCCATAATCAAAATAAATTCATATCTCCATGAGTACTTATCGGAATTGGATGATCTTTATATCAATCCTACACCTCTCGACGAGAGGAATCTAATGAACATATTATCAGCCATGAATAAGATGACCCACATGAAGTTTTGCCCTAGTTGTCAATTTTAACACCGTTTGTCTAGGGGTGATAACTAGTGCTCATAGTGAACTCAGTGCCCACTAGTCGGAATAGCTCCTGCCAAAATCTCCCCATGAACCTGCTGTCCCGGTCAGTGACAATGGTCTTTGGAAGACCATGTAGCCAAAACACCTCCCTGAAAAATAATTCGACTGCCTGTGAGGCCGAGTACCGGGTTGAGATGGCAAAGAAATGTGCAAACTTTGTCAACTGGTCCACCACCACGTAAATGCAGTCCTTGCCCTGTACTGTGGGCAACGCGGTAATGAAGTCCATTGACACACTCTCCCTTTTCTCCTCAGGGATAGGGAGGCTGTAGCAACCTTGCAGGGTCTGACTGCTCATCCTTGTTCCTATGGCATGTGTCACACTCCCTGACATGCGTTAGAACGTCATTCTTAAGGCCTCTCCATGCAAAACGCTCTTTGATGGCCCTATACGTCTTTGTGAACCCCTAGTGCCCTGCTAGTGGTGAGTCATGGGCAGGCTATAAAATCTTCTCCCTCAATTGGGAGTTGGGCACCAAGTAAAGCCGATCTCTGAAGTTAATCACCTCGTTCATCACCCTGTACGAGTCATCTGCCACTGCCCCATCAAGGAACTCACATGCAAATCGGTCCTTAGAGTACTCCACCAGTAACTGCACTCTCCAATCCGGGGCAATGCTCATCAATGAGAGGGTAGTTGATCTCTTGGGAGACAACACATTTGCCACCGCGTTGTGCTTCCCTTTGACATACTCAATGTCAAATTCGTACGCTTAGAGCTTGCTCACCCACTTTTGCTGCCTCTCCTGCAATTGCTTTTGCTCCAAGAGAAATTTGAGGCTGTTGTGGTCTGTCTTGACCCTAAACCTGTTCCCCACCAAGTACTGTCTGAACTTGACTATTACATGCATGATGGCTAGCATGTCCTTGTCATAGATGGGTTACAGCCTCTCGTGGGGCAGTAGTTTTTGACTCTCGAAGGCTATGGGGTGCCCTTCGTGCATCAAAACTGCGCCTACACCCTCTCCAGATGCATCACACTCCACCAAAAAGGGTTGAGTGAAATTTGGAAGTGCCAATAGAGGAAAATGCT
Organism: Pinus taeda; assembly: GCA_000404065.3. Classification (NCBI taxonomy): domain Eukaryota; kingdom Viridiplantae; phylum Streptophyta; class Pinopsida; order Pinales; family Pinaceae; genus Pinus; species Pinus taeda. The sequence goes on from APFE030697595.1 coordinate 167,702, forward strand.
CATGACCTGTTTGAGGCGATCGAAAGCCTCTTGCGCTATAGCTGTCCACTCGAAGGTCCCCTTCTTTGTCAAATCGGTGAAGGGAGCTGCCAATCGAGAGAAGCCCTTTACAAACTTCCTATAGTAAGTGCAGATGCCCACAAATCTCCTCAACTGTGTCACATTCCGGGGCTTTGGCCAATCCCAGATGGCCCTGATCTTCTCCTCATGTACCCTCATACCGTCCTCCCCAAGGTGTGCCCTAGGTAGAGCATCTCTGTCAAATAGAACTTGGATGTAGACAGTTTCGCGTAGAACTGTTGCTCCTCCAAAATACGTAACAATGTCTCTAAGTGATGCAGGTGCTACTCCCATGTCCGACTGTAAATCAAGATATCATTTAAAGAATACCAACACAAACTTCCGCAACTGTCCATGAAACATGTGGTTCATGCAAGACTGGAAAGTGGCTGGTGCATTGGTTAGACTGAAAGGCATAACCGGGAACTTGAAGTGCCCATAGTGGCACTTGAAAGCGGTCTTGGGGACATCCTGGTCCCTCATCCTGATCTGGTGGTACCCTGAACGTAAATCAATCTTGGTGGAGAACTTTGCCCCACTCATCTCGTCCATCAACTCATCTACGTGTGGGATGGGGTAATGGTTCTTCATGGTCTTTTTGTGAAGGGCCCTGTAGTCAATGTACATGCATAGGGACCCATCCCTCTTCTTCACTAGAACAATTGATGAAGCAAAAGGGCAAGAACTAGACCCGATGTGCCTAAGAGCTAACTGCTCATGAACATCTCTCTCTATCTCATCCCGATATGCCTTGGGATGTCTGTAAGGGGTAGTGATCATGGCTTGTACTCCCGGCCCAAGCTCAATGGTATTCTCAAATCCCTGGTTAGGTGGTTGACCTGACGATATGTCTCCAAACACCATTGGGTACCTGTTCAAAATGCCTTGTATATCCGGGTGTGGTGGCTTGCGCTGACCCCCAGACTCTGAAATCCTCAACTCCATAGCCCACTCAATGTCCTTGTGTCTCATATCAGCCTCCATCCTGTGGGTCGAAACAGTCTATGGAGGGTAAGAGTGCATACGCTGTAGCAAAATTGGTTTGCCATCCGGCCCTATGAACTCCATCTCCAACTTCCTCCAATCAATAGTGACTCTGCGAAGCGAGTAGAGTCACCGGACACCCATCACCACATTGGTGTCTGACACATCCACCATGAAGAAGTGATTTGTCACTGAGTAGTTCCCCATGGTCACTGTCAAGGCCGGAATATAGCATGTGCACTACATGGTTCTGTCCCCTGGAACTAGAACCAAGAAACCCTCGAACTCCTCGGTTGTGGTACCCCTCCTCTGGACCATCTGTGCATTAATGAAATTGTGGGTAGCCCCACTGTCCAGTGTCCACTAAAATTGAGACATAGTGCCCCTGATCCTCATAGTCAAAAACTTGGGTACCCCACAAAGGGATGCAAGGACCCCTCTTGATGGAGCGAAAGGAGCTCCCCCTGGTGGGGGTGGGGGTGGTGGTGGTGGCCCCCTCTTTGCCTGCACTCTGCTGTCATCTCCACCTACCTGCAAATCTGCATCATCCTCCAAATCACTGTTAGGGAAAACCTCAATCTAGTGGGCTTTGCCCGTTATGCATCTATGGCCCGGAGCCTATGGTTCCTGATAGGTAAATCACAACTTTCTCCTTCGGAGGTCTGTCTGGGTCTCCTCATCCAACTGTCCACGCCCCTAGTTGGCTCTCGGAGGTGGAGCCTTAATGTCTCTTCCCCTCTGTTAGAAGCCTTGCCTAGGTGGTAGTGGTGCTTTAACCCTCGGCAAGCATCTTGCAAATCTCGGGCCCTCCCCACTGCGGCTTGCAAGGTAGTGGGTCTATTGGACTTCACCAGTTCCTTCAGTGGCTCTGATAGCCCCTCTATAAACATGAAAATCCTCCTGGACTCCGATAGATCCAACACCATCTCTGAAAACCTCAGAAACTCCTAAATTTAGGCTTCATTGCTCTCGGTCTGCTTGAGCCTTGTCAGGCCCCTAAAGTGCTCCTCTGGATCTTTCCTATGAAAACGCTCCAACACCCTCTTGGTGAAATCATTGTAGGCTGTCACCTCAACATGTCCCATTGTGGTTAGCCCATGGAACCACCAATCATGGGCTTCACCCTCCAAATTTTGCGTGGCAATTTTTATTGCCTCCCCCTCTGTCATCTGGTTTAGATCGAAGTAGACATCCAACTTCTCTAACCATGCTCTGGCTGAGCTCTTAGAAGAGCCATCAAAAGTTGGGAGAAACAACCTCCCCACAGTACGTTGCAAATTTGTCCCCTGCGTATAGTTTCCCCCACTCTGTCCCTTGGGCCTATTATTGCCCTTCAAATGGCAAAATTCCCTGAAAGTGATAGCTTCCCTGAACTCAGGTACATAGGACTAATACTCCAAGAAGTAGTCCCCCATAGGCAACTCCTCCTGCCCTTGCTGCCCACCGACTCCATATGTCAATAATGTGGGAATGGTAGATCTAGGTGGTGTGTTGGGAATAAGAGGCATGTTGGGGTTAAGGGATGCGTGGTGTTGTGAAGTACCAAAGCCTTCACCCAACTGGATTTCCCCTTGAATTCCCTTACCCTTGTTGTTGCCACAATTTTGCGGCCTTAGTTCCTCAATACTCTTGGACAGATCTTGTACCCCCTTCAACAAATGATGAGCAAACTCCTCCACTGTACTTCTTTTATCTCCCTCATTCTTTGCCATGTTTGTCCCCACAACCTCCGGTTCAGTTATCATGGGATCTAGAGTAATCTGCAACTGCCTTTCTCTACTCTTGTACCTCTGTGTCCAGTAAGTCGTGTTTTGCCTATCCTTTGGTGTCATAGACTGCGCTGCTTCCACAGGTTGAGCCAAGTCTATAAGCTTTGATACCACTGTAATATCCCTATGGAATTTTTACCGTAAATAGCAAAGCATACATAGACATAAAAACCATGAAAATCAAACACATGAATCAGTCCATGAATTTGCACCAAAAACTGCGCTGCTGAGCCATTTTATTATAAAATCAAGAGGGTACAAGGTGGTGTTAGAAAGTGTGCAACTGGGCTTGCTCAAGGGAAGCTAGCAAAGCCCAGGTGAATAATGAGAATTCCCCCACAAGTGTGTTGTTTCTCTCCCTCGGCTCTGCACTAAACTGCCCAAAAAATACGCCACTGGCTATGAAGCACTGCTGCTAGGGCCTTCTCCGGTGTTAAGAAAATTCTGGGAAATTAACCCCGACTCTCCACCGAATAGCCATAATAACCCATGAAGGAATTGGTTGATGGTTGACCTTGGAATTTCGGCCCTCTTTTTCCTTTATGGCTCCGCTGTTGTGTAATTCGACCCACTTGTAAATTCTGCTACAAAAGCCCTCAAATTGGCCACAATCTCCAAACAAAAAATCCCTCGGTCTCCTCCTCAAATCTCAGCCCCAAAATCCCTTGACTCCTCAACCCCCAAGCATACCTCCTCCAAGAACTACGCAGTCCCTCGTTGTTGCTGCTGAACCTCTCCAAAAACTCACACTCCCCACTGCTGGAATGAATTGGAATAGATGGAACTCCCTCCTTGGGTTGGCACTCGAAGTCCATCGAAGCAAGGGTTGAGATTTCTGCTCAGAAACACTCATGTGCTAAACAACACTTGCAGACTTGGCTTCAACTCAAGCGTGCTATGTCAAAGACAAGTTTTCTCAAAGATGAATGAATGCCAAAATGAGTGCCTTTCCTTCCTTTTGTCAAAATGGCTCTAACGTGCTCATGTGTGCCCAACTCGATTTCCTCCCATCGAATTTCCTCCAATGCATGCGTACTTCCCATGTGGGCCTCAATTCTTCATGGGTGGCCCCCACACTCCACTAATGGCTCGATATCTCCCTTCCATCTCTAGCGTTTGGGGGGTTTCTTTCATAAAAAATCAATATGGGGCCTCTAAATTCACATTTCCTAAGTGCAAACATGAAATAAGACAAAATTGGCCAAAATTGATACTTCACTTAGCAATAATGCTAACTTAGTGGGAATATCACAAAAACAGATCTGATGTCTATATATTTATTGTTGTCTTATGCTTTTTCAGCCATTACAAACTTAAAGTAGACCGATCCCTTGCTTACCTCTTTGATATCCTAAGTCCTTTGTTGATTTTATCATTTAGAGGCTATATCTTTGCTATTATATGCTATTGCATGCTATAAATGTTCATACCATAAAAACCCTAGTTTATAACAACTTTCTTCTAGCTTGTTGGGGTTGGTGGAAAGTGTATTTGAACATTTGTAGCTCTTATCTTGGTGTCGGTATCTTCTCCCATAACCACTAGACTCCAATCAACCCTGAACCCTCCTTTATTGAAGACTTTTCTAGGTCATTAATTTGCAAGATCCATAGAGAGCCATTTGGCTTGGAGTTTTAGTCATTTAACCTCCAAGTCTTGCTAGGGAAGCCTCTCTTGTGGGGATAATATCCAACCACAAAATAGCAGGAGAGAGACTACTAGGGTGATAGTGGTGGTTAATCTCTTTGTTGCCATAAGACCTAGGTTGCCTAGTGCGGCTTTGCATCAGGCTTGCTAGATTTTGTAGTAACTGGACCAAAAGCAAAAAAAATGAAATCTCCATTGCCAATTGAAGTGGGATTGGCTTCATATTTAGGAATGTCGACCGTTCCAACCATTGGAACATGCGAAGAAGACTCCTTATGGAGGGCGCCTCCTCATTACGAATCAACAACTTCCCATTAATGCAAATACCTTTTGCTCCTGCTAAAACAGATTCCATCGCCTCCACAAGCTTTGGATCCTATGATATCATCTCAATTGCATTCAAGGAACCCTCAACCTACACAACTTGGCTTTCCTCCATCATTGGGTCTCTAAATCAATGTCTAAATTGAACAATAGCTCTATCTTTTACTCACTAGATCCAAGTGGATTGCTACTAACAAAGGGAGATCATTCTTCTTGTTGCTTATGCTTAGGCTCTACAAGTTCTTTGAATTGGGCATTCAAAGAATGAGCCACTCGATGAATTGAGCCATTTGAATTGCTATGACCTAAGGGTAGAAACTCCAATGGTGAGTGTTCCCTAGAAGACGTCCTTCTTGAATACACCCTTTTGTTGTGTATGAAATCAAATTGTGCTTGAAGGAGGAGGTCAAGTGCCTTATATATAGACTTTTGGATGGTCAAATGGTTGTCTCTTCAACTAGGCCAACTTGATCTCTTGGAGGACTGACTTGACTTTGTTTGGAACCAAAAATTCAAATTTAAAAATTCAAATTTAAAAATTCAAAATTTTTCTTTTGAAGATTACATGAAGAATATGTTTTACATTTTTCATTACATATAATTCAAGGGATAAAATATTAATTATGAAAACTGACCATAACTACAAAATTCAACAAGGGTTTGGTCTAAATCTACATTTTATAGCAATTTTACATCTATATGTTATTATCCTACTGGTAGGAGTTACATTTAATAAATTTAAAAAGGCAAAATCTAGCATTAATTGCAGGGTTTACCCCTAAAAATCAGAGTCGACATCTAGATATTTATTGCTGCCTTATGCTTTTTCAACCATTAAAAAGTTAAAGTGGACCTATCCCTTGCTTACCTCTCTGATAGCCTTAAGTCCTTTGTTGATTTTATCATTTAGAGGCTATTTCTTTGCTATTATATGCTATTGCACACTATAAATGTGCATACCATACAAACTCTAGTTTATAACAACCTTCTCCTAGTTTATTGGGGTTGATGGAAAGTGGATTTGAACATTTGTAGTTCTTATCTTGGTGTCAGTATCTTCTCTCATAACCACTAGACTCCAATCACCCCTGTGCCCTCCTTTTATTGAAGACTTTTCTAGGTGATTTATCTGCAAGATCCATAGAGATCCATTTGGCTTAGAGCCTTAGTCATCTAACCTCCAATTCTTGCTAGGGAAGCCTCTCTTGTGGGGATAATATCCAACCACAAAAGAGCAGAAGAGAGGCTGCTAGGGTGATAGTGGTGGTTAATCTCCTTGTTTCTTTAAGACCTAGGTTGACTAGTGCGGCTTTCCATTAGGCTTGCTAAATTTTGCGATAACAAGACCCAAAAAAAAAATTGAAGTCTCCATTGCGAATTGAAGTGGGGTTGGCTTGGTATTTAGGGATGTCAACCTTTCCAACCATTGGGACATGCAAAAAGACTCCTTCATAGACTGCGCTTCCTCATTACCAATTAACATCTCCCCATTAATGCAAATACCTTTTTTTCTTGCTTCAACAAATTTGATCTCCCCCACAAGCTTTGGATATAATGATTTCATCTCAGTTGCATTCAAGGAACCCTCAACCTACACAACTTGGCTTTCCTCCATCATTTGGGTCTCTAAATCAATGTCCAAATTGACCAATAGCTCTATCTTTTACTCACTAGATCCAAGCGAATTGCTACTAGCAACGGGAGATCATTCTTCTTGTTGCTTATGCTTAGTGTCTACAAGTTCTTGGAATTGGGCATTCAAAGAATGAGCCACTTGGTGAATTGAGCCATTTAAACTGCTTTGACCAAAGGGTAGAAACTCCATTGATGAGTGTTCCCTAGAAGACATCATACTTGAATACAACCTCCCTTCATAAAAAATCTTCTTTGGACATTTGCCTCTTGTTGAAGATAAATCATTCCCTTGTGATGTAGCTAGATTGGCCACATTTGGAGATTGAACTTGAACCCTCTTTGAAGAACACTGAGTTTAGCCAATCATGGTTGTCGTACAATCATGGCCTTGAGCCCTTACATGACCTCTACGGCCTATTATTTTCTCTCTTCCCTATGTGCATGTTTCCTCCCTCATGCAATCGTTGTCCAAATCTCTCCTCTTCCAACAAATATTGTTATATTGGTAACATTCTTGATCATTGATTTCTTACCTGTTGAATAATTAAGTCAAAATCACCAGCTATCTTCAACACTTTGATTTTCATTTCTCTTGCTAATTCCAATACCAAAAACAAAGCCTCATATTCAGCTACATTGTTAGTTCAATCAATTTCTATTTATATGAATATGCCATGAGTTCATCTTTTGGAGAAGTAAATACAGTTCCTACTCCAACAACTATTCTCAACTTGGCTCCATCAAAATGCATCTCCCATATGTTACCCTAGCCATCATTTGAGGAATTTTCCCTAGGTGTACTTGTGCGTTGGGTTAATACAACATAATTTGATGATCATCCTCATAAAACACATATTCATTCTTGGTTTATTTTGGATCTCCAACTTGAAACTTCATCTTGGGCTTCCTATAGAGTTTAGCATATGTATTATCCACTATAAGGATGGTAGCATATGATAATAAAGTTATATATTGGTGCCCAAGCTGGCTGCCCATTTTCTAGAAAGCAACATACCCCATGTATTAAGTGCATCAATTAAAACCACATCCACCAAAATAGAGATATCAAGATAATTTGCCAATTTAACTTGGAGATCTTTGATTAACATGTGAACTTTAATTTCTCTAGAATTCATGGTGCATGCATTCCTATAAAGGCTATGTGATTCAAAACCCTAATTGATTCATGACCTTAAGACATCACATTTGTAGAAGCTCTAGAGCCTAACATGCAATTGTAGAAAAATAAATCATTAACCAACAACGAAACCTATAAAGGAGAGAGTCCATTTGATCACTTTCATCCCTTGACAAATTTTTGCTTTGTCTTAATTTTCACTTAACCCCTCTATCTTCTTAACCTTCACTTTATGTGTTGGGATTTTGATGAGCTCCATGAAAGGATTTGAACTTTCATTTTAGTTACTCCATTAACAATTACAATACTAATAAATGTGCCAATTGGCATACCTTATTGTGGTGACAAGGGTTGTTCTTCTCTTTGATTTTACTGTCTTGGAGTGGATTTTGATGTTGGGAATTTGCTTTCTTTTTGTGCTTTCTTCAAATTTCTGAAATGCAAGCTTATTGGTTCCTTGTCCCATTTGCATGTTTCTGTGATGATATGTTTTCATCCTCTCTATAATGGCTATGATTTCTTGGGGATAGGGTTGTTCACCAAACATGCCTTGTAGCGTCTTATATTGTAGACTTCTATTCTTGATGTCAACCATATATTCCCTAAGTATGGTGAAGACTCTGCTATCTGAAGCATAAATAAAAAATCATCATCACACATATAATTAACATCATTAGTGTGATCAATGTTACCTTCATTTGGAGTGCTTTCAATAGGCATAACCAGGGACCTGTAATGTTGCACGTGTTTTCTAAATGAGGACCATTGCATGTTCTATGCCAAGATTCTTCATCTTCTACAACATTCATAGGATCCAAAGGTATAGGTAGTCTTGTATCATCAACTCTTTGTTCTCGTCCAAACAAAAATTCCTTTTTAGCTATAAATATGGTCTTGGATGCATTTGATTTTGTTGTTCTCTTTCTAGTGTGATCATTTGGTTCCCTGTTCTTTGATAGTCATAGTCATTTTTTCCATCCTTTTGATGAGTTTTACCATCATTTCTGGTGCTAGGTCTTTTGAGTTCATAGCTCTTGGTTTTGTTTCAACCTTGGATGTGAATTCCTTGGAAGAACCAAATAAATCTAGATTGCCAGAAGAAGTCACATTAGATTCAATTTTTCTTGCCATTGCTTGAGCTCCTTTCAAATCTTTTGGAGCTTTATCTTTTAGCAAGAAACTAAAATTTCCTTCAAATGCATTTACATAATAAAGATGGGCAACACCTCCTCTGGGTCTTGTTACCGGTTTGTTCAGCGCACAAATGAGATGGAGGTCCACGGTCACCTTGGCCTAGTCCCCACTCTTCAAACCATAACTACTACCACAAGGCTATGTGAGGTTTCCCATGAGACACTCCAACCAATCTACTGCAAGATTAGTGCCTTATAATGGGGTCTAATTGGTTGAAGGGAGGAGTTTTTGCTGCTGTCTTGTTTGCTTAATGTAAATTCTGCAATGTAAAGTTCAATAAAACAACCCAAAAAGTACACTAAAACTTAATGAGATTTAGCAAATAAATGATCAAAATTAGTGTACGAGAAATATGCTAACAAGAAAAATAGTCTATTCTGTAAATTGGTACCTAGTTAGATAAGTTTCAGAACAAATATGCTTGCTCTCTTGTTTAATAGGGGTGCAAATTTGCAAATAAAATCTTCTAACAACAAGCAAAAGTCTCAAAATTGTCAATCTATAGAAAATAACCTAAGTCACCTGACACGGGGATTCGGGATTCGTAGGATACGGGGATTCGAGTGTCGGATTCAGACACGTTGAATCCCCGGAACAAGACATGTAGGATTCGTTATATATTATTTTATTTTTTTTTATATATATATATTAAAAATTAGATATTTCTTACACAAATTCTAATTAATGATACAAATTCATTGATTTCAAACATAGATCTTCATCTATAGCATGCATAGTACATACAAAATTCAAATACGTGTCGGTGGTCACATGAATCATGATTCATAATTCATAAATGAAAGACAACTTACAACTAAAAGATAGTAAGATAAAGACACTGACAACTGTAGTTTTCTCATTAAGTCATCAAATCAAAATGTATTACATAGGTAGCGCTGGTGCAATGCCAATGGCAAATAGAAATAGAAAATATAAAAGAACTACAGGTATACAAGCCTCAAGGCAATTGGTAGTCATCAATCCTCAGAGTCATCATTAGAATCAACATCAATGTCCTCATCATCATGGTCACCACTGCTCTCCTCTGCATCCTCCTCCTCCCTTGTATCCATAGTCGCCTCTGTATCTGCTGGTGTGGAAGATGACCCCTCTAAAATATCACCGTCATCAAATCTAACAGGCTTTAGCACTAGATCATTGAGATCCATGTTGGCCAATGCCAACTCAACACTGCTGTCCAGACCCATATCATCAGGAAAGACATCCCACATCTTTGTCTTTCCCCTCAACCACTCCTCCCTCTGCCTGTAGATAAGACGAAGGTTGGTGTGCACATACACCATTGTCTTTGCCCTGGACTGCTCAAGCCTGCTCTTCTTCACACTATACAAATTCCCATATGTGCTCCAATTCCTCTGCATTTGCTGGTGTGGAGGATGACCCCTCTAAAATATCACCATCATCAAATCTAACAGGCTTTAGCACTGGATCATTGAGATCCATGTTGGCCAATGCCAACTCAACACTGTTGTCCAGACCCATATCATCAGGAAAGAC
>APFE030697598.1:3681-40800 GCA_000404065.3 Pinus taeda
ATAAGAATAGAAATCAATTAAGATAAACCACTTTGCATAAGAAGTTAGGCAAAACAGTTGTGAACAACATATCGCATAATAAGTTATTCATATATCAGACATAAATAAATGACTCCACTGTACAGAGGTGCCAAATGGTAACTCATACATTATGCAATAACATATAAACAACTAAAAACTGTAAATCACTTTAAGAATATAAGTAGAAATGGCCAAGAGATAAAAGTACCATTTATGACTAATCCTACTCATAAACTTCAAGAAAAAACGATTTATCTCTACTTTTTCTAACATCTAACAAGAGTACAAAAGTGAAACATCAGTAGCAAACGTCAAATGCAAACATTAATAAATCTCGATCCGTCCATTCATCAAAACCTCCTATGAGGGTGCAGAAGTGCATGTTCCGAGGACATGTTTTTGGCAAATTTCTGGACCCTTCTCTAAATGCCTGAGAAGGGTTTAAATACTGCTAACTAATTAAATTAATTACATAAATTTAGGATACGATTTTAAATGACCGCCCTTCTGATAAAGCAAAACTATTTCTAAAAATTGAATCTAATTCTAAACTATTTCTATATTTGCTCCTTAGTGCTGCAAGCATGCAACATTTGACTAGGAAGAGTCGGCTGGTCGCCTTCCGCTTTCGTTTGAGTTATAAAAATAGAAATAACAAGCGCTGGCACCACTTTCTGGTAAATTAGAAGATATTTTCGAGAATCTTCCTCTGGCTGGATGTATTCTCTACGTGTATAGTTGGTAATAACTCAAATTTCTCTCAAACTAATTCTGCTTTTTCTATTTCGATTTCCAGCCTTGCGAATGACTGAATAAGTTAGGGACTTTACTCTCGGAACAATTTTTTGCATCGAAAACTGCCTCCGTTCTTTGTTCCAGGATTTTTTGGGCATAAGCTTCAGGGTCTTTTGTAAACATGCTGCTTTTGTGCGCCTTTGACTCTGAGCTTTAGATGGCCTCTTGACATCAGCATCTGTTGAGTGATACTCTGGAATCTGTGGTCCTATCGCATGCAGAATCCATTTATGAAGGGATCTCTTCTCTGTTCTCCGAGCATTGATGCTTTCCCCTTTTCCTTAGATGTTTCCTGCACATTGCTTCATGTTATTTCCTGTCTTACAGTTTACGCAAAGGAAAAGAGTAATGATAATAAAAATGGACATGAAATCTTTAGTCCACATGGGGTAGCTCAAGCGGCAATGGCCGTGGAAATGAAGTCTCACTGAACTGGAAGTCTTGGGTTCAAATCTTGGGCTACCCTTCCCTCGTTGAGGGGTACTTAATGGACATGTAAATCGGAGAGTCCCGTCCCAACCTACAAAAAAAAAAAAATTGACATGAAAGCTTTAAGTTCTTATGAATGCATAATTATGACACTCATAGCGAACTGACTCTTCGAAAAACACAAAACTATCCTTCCTTAATACTTTGGCTTACAATCATTAATTTCTTTTAAGGCGCATGCTCAGTTTTGGTTAACGGACAGCTTTCGTTGAATACTGCTCCGAGGAAAATTCGCGATGGGTGATTTCTGTGACTCGCATCGCAGCATCATGGATCGCGTCGTCAAGATGTGCCAACGCAGAAAATAATGATTGCGAATTTTCGCAAATCGCATTTATCGCAGATCGCATTCAGTCATTCAGTCATTGTGTGCTACTTACGCGATGTTGCGATATGCGACGTCGCATATCGGCCGTCGGAGATCTCTTAAGTTTTTTCATTTAAGAGCGCTTCATAATGAATGCGATGTGATGAATTCCGCGTCGCTTCTTCGCAATTTATTATGCTTATAAGAAAACGTTTCATTCTATTTTCATGATGCGATAAAGTTTTAAGGAGTCGAATACAAAAATTTTCATAAAATGTTTGTTTGGATTTTTTATTAAGGGTCCCCATTTGCTTGGTGTTATTGCTAATATCAAACAAAGAGGGGGGTTGTTGGTGGCCACAACACAACCGCAAGGTTAGTACCAACCTCAAGGTCAATACCAACCTCAAAGTCAATATCAACCTCAAGGGTTTCAACCACCTTCAGGTCAATCATTTGTTCAAGGACCCGGGAATGTACCGTATAATTATCAATCTTACACTCAACCTGGTTTTGGTCCTCAATATGCTCAACCTGTTATGGGTCCATACCCTGGAATGAATGTGGTGTGGGGTCAACAGACTCCGCAACCCAGTGTGCAGTTTTCATCTCAATCTGGATAGTCTTTTGTTTCTGGTTCACCCCAGCAACCTGTCCAGCCTACTAATCAAACCTCTACACCTGGGGTAGCTCATCAGTCTGGGCCTAGTTCACCTTGAACTCCATCCCAAATGTCTGCTGCAACTACTGCGGCCTCTGTTCAATCCACTCCACCTATTTCTGGAGTATCAGCAACTCCATTTTCTACTGCTCCTGTATCAACTCCTCAGGCCTCTTTACCTCAGTATGGACCTACAATCCAGACTCTGGTTTCCATGCCTGTAGGACAACCTGGGCCTAGTATGGTTGTCACAAGTCAACCCCAATATACTTATCAACCGTACTAGGGGCAGTACCAATTCGGCCCTGCTATGCAGAACCTGGCTTATCAGTATCAACCATACCCTGGGTATATGTATCAACAACCTCAACAACCACAGTATGGTTTGGTTAATCCTAGTTTTCCAGGAGGATATAATATCCCAAACACAAATCCGATACCGAGTTATCCTAGATATCCTCCTCATGGGGATGGTCTTATGACCCCAAGTTTTCGAGATCCGAACTGTCAGTTACTGTTTATAGCAACTTTGGATTTTCCTGACTTGTCACGCCTTACGAATGATCCCATTAATTATCTTCTGTTTTGGCCGCCAATGCCGAATAAGTTGCCCAGTGATATACCAAAGTTTGAGGGGAAGTCAGGAGAAGATCCGTCTAATCATGTGATGACTTATCATCTCTGGTGTGCATTGAATTCCATTATAGATGATTCCATTCGTCTTCATCTTTCTCAACACACTTTGATTGGCCTTGCAGCCAAGTGGTACAATGAGTTGCCATGAGGCTCTTTTTACAATTTTAGTTAGTTAGCCACTTCCTTCCTTACTCATTTTTAGCTGCCAGTCCGATATCACAATGGAACGGAATTATTAACTTCATTAAAACAGTTGACGTTCACATACATTTCAGACCATATTCATGAATGATGACGTCGACGTTGTTTAGTAAAATTTTTTATTCTGGACCAAACTTTGGCAGAATGGTTTGTAAAATCATTATTACCTAAAATAACTGAAGATGTAGCCAAGGCAGGAGTAGTTACCGAAGAGCAAGTAATTGCTCAAGCTCAATACCTTGACTTAGTTTATACATAGTTAGGTATGTTACACGAGAAAATCCCCGACCTTCCGAAACAAAATCAAATAGCTGCACGTCCGTTAGGGTCTCATGCCGCTGATGGTATGATTGGTACTGTTAATACCAAAAGCAAGAAGAAATCCTCCAAGAATTCTTCTCCTATTATAACTTTATCAGATTCCCTGAAGGGAGAGTCTTCACATGAAATTTCTACCGATGTTCATGTCGTAGAATCATCTACGACCAAATCAAAATCTAACGGTAAGAAGAAAGGCAAGAAGAAGAATAAGCAAAACTCAAAGGAGAAATTCGATAAACCTGAATCTATTCATGAGAAACGTAAACCTCGCTATCCTTGTATCATTTGCGATGAGGAGCATTTTACAAGAGATTGTCCACATCATGCCGAGGTTGCGAAAATCATCAAAGGTTCACAAACACCTTCTATTTTGAAGGATCCTTTTCCAAGTCAAGACAGTAAGATGATAGGTTCTTCCTCTAGTGCCTTGGAAGAGCCCATAATGATGATGTCACATGTAAGGATTGCGACATGATCGCAAGGTTATGGAACTAAGATTCCTTTTGGTGGTAAGGAAGTGGAATCTTCTAATTCCAATCCATCAACCTCAGCTCCGTTTGGTTCTGATCCGCTACAGATCGAGAAACCAAATCCTGACTAAGTAATCAAACCACCTGATAAGGGTATACTTCGAAAGTTAGCTTTCAATCCACATGCGAGAGCTGCTCAGAACTATAACATTGTTGAAGATTTAGCTGTTTCCCCTTCAGCAATGTCAGCTTTAGAAGTGCTACAATCTTGTCCAGCACAGTGTAAAATGCTATTGTCGGATATAGGAGCTGTTGATCTTCAGGACTCAAACCTCATAGTCTTTGATTTAGAAAATAGTACACCTTGTTTACCTCATCAAATGGCTTTCCGAATTCCAGTGTTAGTCAAAAACAGACCTTGTTTTAGGACTGTGATTGATCAGGGAGCTTCAACATATATTATGTCGATACAGTGTTAGAAAACCCTTGGTTATCCTACACTTAATCAATCCTCGATGATTTTGAAGGCCTTTGATGGTCGAGGGTTTCATCCTTATGGCATCTTGCAGGACTTACCTATAGGGGTTGAAGGAAAAGTTGTTAATCTAGATGTGAAAGTGGTTGATGCCCCGCTGGATTACAACCTTCTTTTGGGTCGTAGTTGGTCTTACACCTGATTGTTGTTGTTTCATCGGTCTTTCGGCTTATTAAGTTTCCACACAATGGAAAGATTGTTACAATAGATCAGTTAACCTACTTTTCATCCGACCCATCCTATGCTGAGAGTATTCAACATGTTGGTAAAACCGTTATCCCTTATAAGGATGTTGGGGTAGGATTAGTTAAATATTTGGGTTTACTTGAAACTTTTTCATTTCCTCCTCCCAACTTACCGTCTCCTTTCATGACTATTCATATGATTTCGTCACAATCCATTGTTCTTGACGATCTTTGGATCGTTCCATTCGATTCCGAGGTGGACTCTCTTGGCAATGCCATGCCTTTGAGTCCCTTTGAAGTTGCTTATCAGGGAGTACAGTTGTTTTCCAACTCAAGTTCAACCAACCTTGATCTAGCGAATGAGATCCATGGAAAATCACTTTCAATATCAACCTCAGATTCAACAACCTTTTTTGAAACTGTTCACACCGATGAACAAATTCGGGAACTGTTGTCTATTGATGCGTTACCATGGGAAGATCTTCATCATCGGTCCTCATTTTTACCTGAGATTAATCATTTTGGAAATGATTTTTCATCTATTTTTACCGCTGAATATGTCAAAGAACCACAGAATCCATTGAAACATCCTGATTCTCAACAAAATTTAGCTAATATTTCTCGAACGGTTCCTATTGACATTTCAGTTAAACCTGGGATTGTTGAAAACATTCACATAGGTGCTTCTTGTACAGACATTGAAGTCAAAACATATAAAACCCTATTTCAAGAATTCTGTGACATGTTTTCTTGGTCCTATGAGGAAATGCCAGGAATTGATCCTTCAATCATTGTTCATGAGATCAAAACCTACCCGGATACTAAACCCGTCCGGCAATGTTTGTGTCAGATACACCCACGAAATGCTGCTGCCATCAAAGTAGAAGTTGAAAAACTACTTAAAGCAAGTTTCATTTATCCAATTCCTTTAACAGAGTGGGTATCGAATATTGTTCTAGTTACTAAAAAACAAGGGACAATAAGAATATGTATATTAATCGTGCTTGTCCCAAGGACACTTATCCCACACACTATATCGATCAAATTCTCGACGATTGTGCTGGCAGTGAAATTTTCTCCTTTATGGATGGATTTTCTGGTTACAATCAAATTAATATTCTACCTGCTGATCAACCAAAAATGGCATTCATTTGTCCATGGAGGACATTTTCTTATTGCAAGTTACCTTTCGGATTGAAGAACGCCGGAGCAACTTTCCAAAGGGAAATGTCTTATGTGTTTCATGAAAACAAGCACATTCTGCAGCCTTATCTCGATGATTTACCAACCCATTCATTACGTAGAGCTGACCATCTCACTCATTTACGAGCAATTTTCATGAGATGTAGGCATTATCGGATTAGGCTGAATTCGCACTAGTGCGTTTTCTGTATAGAAACAGGTCGTTTACTGGGATTTGTTATATCCAAAGCCATCATTCGTGTCGATCCTTCAAAAGTCAAAGCCATCATCAAGTTACCACCTCCTTCGACTCTTCACCTACTCCAGAGTTTGCAAGGGAAAGCAAACTTTTTATGTTGTTTCATTCCTAACTACGCCGAGATTACAAAAGGTTTCACCCGGTTGTTGAAACAGAACACTCCATTCTTTTGGGATGAGATAGCTGACAAATCTTTCGATGCACTCAAACATGGATTGACCCATGCGCCATTATTTCATCCTCCCAACTACAACCACGATTACTTCTTGTACCTCATCGCTTCCCATTCCACCACTGGGATGGTTTTAGTTCAACAGGATGAATTCGAAAGTGAATATGTGATCTATTATCTTAGTCGGACTCTAACGCGAACTGAGTTAACATATTCACATGTGGAGAAATTGGCCTTAGTTGTAGTCCAAGATGTTCAACGATTTCGTCATTACATTTTGTTACGCAAAACCACGGTCATTTCTGACTGTAACCCTATGCAATACGTTTTGACTAAACAATTACTAGGGGGAAAGTATTCCAAATGGATTGTCATCCTGTAGGAATTTGACTTGGAATTTGAGAAGGCCAAGTCAAAGAAGTCTTTGGTTTTTGTGGAATTAATGTGTGACTTCCCTCATGCTGATACCAAACATGTGGCGGAAGAACCCATTGCAGATGAGTCCTTGTTCCTTATCAGCACTGTTGCTCCATGGTATGGAGATAACATTGTCTATCTTCAGACCCAATCTTTTTGGTAGACCTTTCATGATCTCAGCGCTGGAAAATACGATTCCAATTCCAACCTTACACTATTCTTGGCAATACTCTTTATCGACGTGGGCTGGATTTTGTTTTCCGTTGTTGTCTTACTCATGATAAGGCTAAAAAGGTTCTCAATGACTATCACTTTGGAGCGTGTGGCGGTCATATGTCTGGGTATGCCACAGCCCAAACGATTCTGTGCGCTGGCTATTTTTGGTTGTCCTTATTCAAAGATTGTATTACTATAGTCCAGAAATGCCACAATTGCCAAATTTTTTATCGTAAGATGTGTGGTCCACTTGCTCCTCTCCACCCTATCATTGTCGTTGGTCCATTTTCAAAATGGGGTATCTATTTTATTACATGTAACCCTCACTCGGTCGGGGGGCATGCGTATATCATCCTTGCGGTTGATTATTTTACCAAGTGGGCCGAGGCGATGCCTACATTTTCAGCAAACGGCAAAACTGTTGCGATTTTTGTTTTCAACCATATAATTGCTAGGTTTGGTGTTCCCCAAGCGATTATCACTAACCATGGGAGTCATTTTCGAAACATCATGATGACTGAACTTACAGATCAGCTTAGCCTGCGTCACGATAGTTCCCCTCCATATTACCCACAGGCAAATGGTCTAGTTGAAGCAATCAACAAAGTTCTAGTCACCATGATCCGACGAATCATTGGGACTCATAGGTCGGATTGGCATAATATGTTATTTTCTGTGCTTTGGGTGTACCGAATCTCAGTCAAAACATCAACAGGTTTTACTCCCTTTCCACTGGTTTATGGTTTAGAGGCAGTATTACCCATTGAATGCGAAATCCCGTCATTACAAATTGCCGTGCAATTATTACCAGTGACTTCCGAAGAGGAAAAACGTTTATTATACTTAGCTCAATTATATGAGAATCGGCGTAATGTTGCATTAGCTATCGAAACTCATGCCAAAAGGATTAAAGCTCAGTATGATTGAAATGTTACAGGCCGCAATTTTTCGGAAGGAGACCTAGTCTTACTTTACGACCAAGCAAACGATAAGCTAGGGGCTAGTAAATTTGTAGCCATGTAGCGTGGTCCATATATTGTCAAGCGAAAGCTGCAAAAGGGGCCTATGAGTTAGAAGATTTTGACTGTGTATCTTTAGGTAAACCTAGGAATGGGCTTTATCTAAAGCGATGTTATGCTTAAAAGAATAGTGTGGAGATTTCTTAGACTAGTTTCTTTCTAAGTTTGGTGTGTTCTTAGATTAAGAATGCGTGCTTTACTTTAGAGAGTGTTTTTCATTATTGTTTCTGCTTATCTTGATTTTATTCTTGATATTGAAGATGTCGACGCCTCTCCAAACATACATCGGTTTCGCTGATGGCGCTTGTCGTAGTACACGTAACATCTCTTTCACAGCTTGGATTATCTATTCGCCCTCTGATGAGTTAGTATCTATGCATGGGGAAAGCCTCGGTCAAACAATGAACAACATTGTAGAATACAGTGCAATGATTGAATTATTATCTGAATCCATTTCATTTGGAATTCAGAGTTTGATTGTTAACTTAGATTTGGAACTCGTTGTATTACAGCTTAATCAAGTTTATGCCATTAGAAATCCAATGTTACTACGATTATTTTTGAGAGTCCGTCTCCTGGAACGAGAATTTAATTACATAGAATATCATCACATTCCAAGATATTTAAATACATTAGCAGATGCAGTTGCTTCTCGAATGTTAAATAGACATTTGCATTAAATCAAACAGTAAATTTAAAAACATCCCATAACATTTTTTTGCAAGATAACCATAATAATAATATGGCATAGCATAAGAGTGTGTCAAAATATACATCGTCCTCGATCATAGGTTGAAAAACACCTTATGATCGGCAAAAATGGTAGTATAAAAAGTCCAACAATGAGTCTACAAGGCAATCATCTTATCACTGGTGATGATCCTCATAAGACACCACTGCTCGGGCCACCCTACAAAGGAACCTCCTAAAAGGTCCTCGGACCCCAATCACATAGCGCTGAAGTCTAAGAGGAATGTCATCTATGCTGGTCTCTGGAATATCTGCAGTTAAGCGCTCTAGATGGCTCTCCAACTCGGCCAAGGTCTCTATTGATTGGTCCTGTGGGGTCGGTGCTGCAGCAACTAGTTGTCTTCGACCATAGGGCTGGAGAGCGGCTGGTCACCGTGGACCCACATCTGCATTTAAAACTTTTTACTATTAGTTTTTGGACGATTTAAAAACAAAATATATATATATATATATAATTAAAATGTTGAAAAGAATTTTACCTCTATCATCCCATTGCTCTCTTGGTGGAAGAGCCATGTCGAGATCACCACGATAATCCATCCCAACGTATGGAAAATCTTGAATAACAAAGAGTTGGTTCTCTAAACAATGGAAATACTCTGGTGGGAATCGAACAACCTCAGTATCCTCCTCAGGATGGCGGGCCATGACTGCAACCCATTGCATAACCCGAGGATCTCGAGGAAGTCTAGCCTCAACAGTGAGTTACTATGGAACCAGCATGGGTACCCTCTCTAGGGAAAAGCTGACAACTAAATAACCATATCCAAAGTTATTTAGCTGTCCATTCTTCACCCTAGTCAATTTTCCCTTCACATTGGCCAATACAGCATCACACCAGTTGAAGATGGTGCCTTGGAAGTAGTCCATTGCCATGTGCATCTGGGAACCTGTAGCTAGATGTAATGTTGTGCTCCCGCAAATTCTGGTAACATTAAAGGAAATCTCATTTAGTTCAGGATGGGAGATGGTTTTAACATCTATCCATTTGTCCGGAGTTTGGTTATTATACAACTCTAGTCAGAGACTAGCGACAGATTGGCCACCTGGCCTAGATTCGAATAGAGATAATTGCTCACCTCTCTTGGGCAAGCCAGTCAAAAGGTATATATCATCCGGCTCGATTTCGAGCCGGTTGCCACCAATAATGAAGCACTGGTCCTGCGTGCTCCACTTGTTAACCAACCATTATAAAAAGTCTGCCTGTGCCCTCATGCCAGGTGTGGTCCAAAATTTGAATAACTCGCATGCTCTCAATGCCTGTAATGAAGGTGGACGGAGTAATGCAGCTTGATCCACGCCCTCATGCTCTCTTTCCCGCCAAACAAGCATCTTGTGTACTTACATTGCGAAATAGGTGGATTAGAATTTTCATTTCAAAATTCTATGGGGAAAAAATGAGGAATCTAGGGTTTAAAATCCGTGTTCCGCGGGGTTCGCACCCATCCCTTTAGAGACAGTGCGTAGGTCCGCACTTATCCTTAAGGACAGGTGCGACACCCCAAATTTTCTCTGTGTACAAAAAAATCGGGGTGCACAGGGGCCATATGGCGCCCCTGCGCAACTACCACGGGCAATTTTTTGCCCTAATTTTCCTCTAAAAATCAATTTCTAAACCCTAAAACAAAATTTTAAATGGATGAAATGCAAGTCAGGGACAATGTAGATTACTTGGAGAAGACAGTTCTCAATTCCAGCGGTCGGATTTTTCACAATCTCCACAGGAAGTTTTCTACCAAAAACTCTTACTTTTTACTCCAAAGGCAAACGGTAAAAATGAACTTGTAAAGGCCCTTTTTATAAGATTTTTTGAATAAATGAATTTAATTAATTAATTTTTTAATTTGAAAATGTCATTTTTGGTGCATTTTTATTATTTTTAAAATAGATATGAGTAATGTTTGCAGTTTTTGTGCAGAATATTGGGTATTCAGGTGAAATTGGTCATTTTCAACAAAAAACACATAGGAGTCCTCTTTAAGCTCTTTTTTGACTCGTAAAATATGAAAAGATTGCCGAGTTTTTCTTTTTAGACTCGTTAAAATGGAATTAAAAAAATGGTCCTCTTACAACGCTTTTCTAACCGTACAAACATGAAAAGATTGCCGGACTTTTATCATTTCAAGTTCGATATTGGTAATAAAACAACATGTTTTTGATCGCTTTTTTACTTTTTCAGATTGGAGGCACTAATTATGAAAAGTACTCCTTGATCATAATGATCAAGCAGTTCTCTCAAGTATTATTTTATACTTTTTCGGACTTGGGAGACACAAATTTACAAAAAGGACAACCATGGAGTTTTCGTAAGTTTTTCTTCTGACTCCCTAAAATTGAAAAACGCCGAGTTTCTCCTATACTGGACTCATTAAAATTCAACAGTAATGGACCTGTTCAATTACAAACACGAACAGACCACTCCTTTTTAGGGTTCGAATCTAAACTAAGTTGGACTCATCCGAAGGATGATCTTATAACCAAGCAAATGTTATCCTCCCCAAGCTTGTCAAAAATAAAGAGGTACTTGCCAGAAATGGTGGGGGAAAAGAGAGAAAAATGAACCTGTTTGTCATACTTTGTGTTTGAAAAACATTCCATCACTCTTGAACACGACACTTTTTCACCTGGGTTGGGAAATCCTTTACCTAACAGTTAATCAAGCCACATTGAAAGTCTTCAACCAGTTTTCAGTTATTAGCTTTAGGCCAATTGTCACCAAGCCATTTGCAGTGTCGTTATGTGTTCAAGAGGTTTGTGCAAATAAACCATTCACCTGCAAAATATCCGTCATCCATCATTGACCATCCCTGAGTTAGTTCTTGCCAAATATATTTCTTTAGACTTGATCTATGATTTCGTGTTATGGGCTTACCTATGATGGATCGCTTTCTATCGACTCCAACTCATTATCTATAAAGATGATCTAGAAATCGTCAGTACCTTGGAATCTACATGCCTCAATGGCAGGTTTCTCACCTTTGATGACAGGTGGCATAATTGACCTTCGATCAAAGGATTCTGTGACGTGTTCGACATCGACTCATTCATTCACATTTCATGGATTTTATTGAGTACTTTGAGTGCCATTGACATTACTGGTGGTTCCTCTCACACTTTTTAACAGTTTACATCATTGACTGGTATTCAAGTGGTTTCTACGATGTTCAACTCCGACACATTCATTCACATGGATAGAATCGTACTAGTTCGGAAAGTAGAAATGAAGACCCTGGATCTAGTTTCCACCATCCAGGTTGCAAGGAATTTTGTTATCATTATATAGTGGACTATTCATAAACAGATGGCTATGCTCATACTGTGTCCATATGTTCCTACTTGTGATGTAATACAAAATCATTCCTGTATCCGACCAGTTTTAGATAGTTCTTAGTCAGTTTTGATCTGAGCATGGGAATGCCTACCTCAACGATGATATTTTCACATATATATATATATATATATATATTGCGTTAAATGTTTTTACAGGTTCCGACCGGGGTATCCACAGGAAGATCCTTAAAATGATAAAGTCCTTCACTCTTCTTAGATGATCAAAAAACCATCCTCATCTACTACAGACTTCGCATTAGGGGGAAATCTGTTACACAAAAAATTGTTACCATGAATTTCTACAGTTTGTGTGAGTCCATCAACACTCATACATACCTCCTTTGCAAGTCTTAAGCCTCAGCGCTTCATGTCAAGCCTTGAAAATGGGACAGAGACCTTAAAAATATCTCAAATCCTGGCTTCAAACTTTCTCCTAGCATTGCCTGCCGTGCCGCACCCAATGGTCATGATTCCTGCGAACCTGACCGCTCTGTCTATTGAGTAATGGGTGTCAACCCCTGTAAAAGTTAAAAAGATATGAGTTCATTCTTAAAAACTCATCTTGGGTCACTTCTAGACACTTCTAGAAGGAATATTATGCTGGCAAGTCCGCTCCACCTTGGTTCATCCATTCCATAACTAAGGGAGCCAACTCCATGATATGAGGTTCTTATCCCATTGAAGGAGGAACTTATCCCTTCAATGGTGGACCTGTAACTTCCTCCATTTGCACTATAAATTCATGCATTGGGCTAGTTGTAGGGGAGGTTGAAAGCTGAAGATTCTTGAGCGTAAATGCTGCTGGAAATTAAACTTCCTTTTTGAACTTGTGAGAGGAGAGATCACATACCTTTCATGTCATTTGGGAAGTGAGTGAGGCTTGTCAAAGTAGAGGAGACTCATTCTAGACCCTAGAAAGAACTTGTGCAACATCAAGACAAAGGTTGTAAGGTTCTTTTATTCATAAAGTTAATACAATCAAGTTTGTTTTTCTCAATGAACTGTCTCTAATGGTTTATTTTATGAGCTCCTTGATCTTCATAATGAACATGTTTTATTATAATATCTATGCAGGTATGCTTTCATGTGTGTTTGTTTGTGCATGCAAGTCATTGAAATAGAACTGCTTGAAGCTGTTGGGATAAAACTGCCACAAACATTGGACCGAGCTAGGGTCTGTTACACCTCTTAGTATTCATTTATGAATTGAAACATGTTTAGATAAAAGTAGATTTTCTTGTGCTATTTGTTGCTAGATATCATTCAATACTAGGGAGACCGGTCTTGTCCGCAAGAATGATTTGTCTGGCCAGCACTTGTGCCTGCATTATTTTTTTCATTGTCTGCTTTACAACTCCTTATTTCTTCCTTCAAGTTTCTCAATGTGTCTTCCAAGTTAGAAGAGTTCTCCAAAACACATTGCCCATCTGACTCATAGGGAGATTCTATGTAGTTTACCACCTTGTTAGCCATATGATCTCTTTCTTGCAAGGTGTACTATGTCAGCTAAACCAAATCACCATAAATCAATGTACGTTAGCATAACTCGGGGAGGATACCTCATCTCCGAGATCATCAAGTCAACACAATGCATTTAAAACATAACCATGATAACATATAGACATATCAATGCATAACCATCATATTAACTAGGGTCCAGTCATCAATGCAAGGCCATATCAAGAATGCATGCTATGACCTCATGCATGACAACAACCATTACTCCAATATACACATCGCCTCATGCAACTATCCACCTGCATAAGTGACGAGCCTCTAAATTACACATAAATTAAGGCCCATATGACCATCCTTCAACACATTAAACTTCTCTTTTGCATTAAATAATGTATTTTTAACTTTAATATGTTCATTAAGAAGGTTTATGGATAATTACATATTTGTGCCTAATATTATTTATTTTTGTGGAATATTGTGAGAATATTGGGCAAATTATGGAGATTTGGAGGAGGAGATAATATAGGGACCTACTTCCTATTCTAGGAGGATCAATATTAAATAATAAATTAACAAGATATTCTAGAAGTATGGCACTGATTTTGGAGTTCCAATGATTAAGAAAATCTAGGAATGTGTTCCCTGCCATTTAATGCAGGTTCCTAACATTGGGAACTAGATCCACTAATCAAGGGATTTTGCTGTGGAAAACTTCCTCCTTTCATAGAGAATGATTGCTAATCATTTTGTATAAGTACAAAGTCAAATAATCATCTAGGGGAGATTTTTATCAGTCTTCTTATGGAGAGAACTTGTACTTTTGCAGCTCCATTGTCATTTCTTGCAAGGATGTAATTGTACTGATGGAAATAATGAAAATTGGTGTCATTTTCAGCTTCTAAAACATAGTCCCCTTCATATAAATCTAACTTCCCTTGGGCTTAGTCATCCCAAGAGCCTCAAATCCCTTTTGTATAATTTACTTTTATTCCTTTCACTTCTTATTCACATGCATATTTTGTTCTTGTCCATTTTCTATTTATGCATTTAGTGTTAATGATTTCTTGTTGTAGGATTGGGTTAAACTGTTGAAGTAAGTTTCCTTGTAGGATGAAAACTTAAAAGCATAATTTCATCCTTCGAAAAACTTTGGAAGGTCATAGTAATCATTGAGCTACTTGGATTAGTTTGTTTATTCCCAAATCTAGATTTCTAGAAGTCTTTTGGGCCAAATAACAATAAATTTATGCTATCTTTTAGAGCATGCTAACGAGCTTCAATCAATTTGATTCAACCTGAATTAGATCACAAAAAAATTATAGTTAATAAAAAAATCATCCAATTACATTTTCAATTGATTAGGTTAGACATTTGATAGATTTACTAGCTCACTAGTTCTCGAATTTCTAGATTTTAGACTAGTAATTTTCTGTCATTTCCTACCATGGGTTAACAGAGATCTTTTTGAGTGATTCAAATTGGAATGGAGACCTAAGACATCCTAGTAAATAAAAAAAAATTGTCCCATCGAATTTGGATTTGATTTTGTTGGTCATTCAGGGAATTATAACTCCCTATAGGAAATTTGTTTCTTCTTGTAGTAGTACTACAAGAAACCATGTAGTAGCCTTCCAACATGGATATAATTGCCCAAATTCACTCATGAAGCTTGGTTATTTTTCCTTAGGGTTGAATCCAGACCCCTATGCTCTAAACAAATGATTAAGAAACACCAAAGACCACTTAGGTTGCCTCTTTACCCATGCAAAACATTTCAACAATTTTGGTTAATGGACAAATTTATGAATTGGATAATACAATGATGATTTTCTTGATTGCCACATCCAATAAGATATGTTAATAGATCTAGACTCTTTGAAATGCAATGTTTTACATTTATTTCATGGTCTTTACTTTCTGCAATTAGAATAGGTGCTTGTCCTTGTATTTTCTTTCTTACAATAGGTTAAGGTTTCCATTTCAAGCATTTCATTTTGTACAATTAGTATAGGATTTGATTTCATTACATGCACTTCAGTACATCATGACATCGAAGGAATAACACATTTTATGCTGCATATATAGTGCTAATACCTCTTAAGTTTATATGAACCCCGGGCTGATAATTAAAGTTGGTAGCCTTGGGAGTTGCAACATTCTTATTGCAATATCAAGGCTCATCACTTTTTGGCATCTTTGCCGAAGAGGTGTCAATGTATGCATTGTTTTCTTGCCTAGTCGATTCATTTCTTTTTAATTTTTGCAAAAAAAAAAAATATTTGCGTTAGACATATTTCATTTAAAAAATAGAAAAGTGTATTACACTAGTTATTTCATTCAATGATAAAAACAAAAAAGCTCTCCAACACCAACCCACCTCCCATTTGATCTCATCGTGCGGCAAGAGCCACATCACCATCCACTTTTGCAGGAAGAGGAAGAAGAGATGGAAACGATTATAAAATAAATGGATGGAGATGACAACGATGAGGAAGAGCCTCTCGGATTTCCCATTCAAGATACTAATGCTATTGTGCACATGAAGAACATCCCTCCATCTTCTCTTCCAAAATTTCATGGTCTTAGGTTAGAGGATCCAAAAACCTTTCTCTTTGAATTTGAAATTCTTTGTAGATCTTTTGGTTACTTAATAAACACTAAAAAATTAAAATTGTTTCCAGCAACATTGAAAGACAAAGCCCTTAAATGGTTCATGAGTTTAGGGACTAATTCAATAAGATCATGGAGAGAGATGAAAAATATATTTCTAGAAAAATATAAAGATCATGATCTTAAAGAAGAAATATCTAGAATAAATCAAAAACAAGATGATAGCCTTGAAGAATTAATAGAGAGGTTCACGTACAATGTTAAGAGGGGAGAATTACAACATTTAGGATCTGACACAATAAAAACCCTCTCACTTCGAAAAATTAGGGATGGGTGGATTGATATTCTTGATCTCATGAGTAGAGGTGATGTATACCAATTATCATTTGAAGAAATTTGTGAAACATGCAAACACGTATCAAGAGGAAGGACAAGAGTAAGTCAATCAACATCAAGATTGATAAGTGAAGCTAATATTGGAAATTTTCTTGATAACTTTAAAATAGAAATTCTTGGAAATCTGAGTGAACAAGTATAAATGTTAAGAATACAAAATGAGAAAAAATAAGATGTTGATATTTGTGTTGTCCATGCAGAATCAAATGATCTTAAATATTTCCCCTCATTACCAAGGTTGAAGGAAGTTTACGATGAGGACAATGGAGAAAGTCAATTGCCAATGCATCTATGTTATGTAGCTCTAAGAGGACCATGGAAACCTATTCAACCTGATAATGAAAGAACCTAATTCATAATTTCAAGCTTAGGCACATCTGTCTCAAAGTAATTGGAACACACCCTTTCTTTGGCCACCTTGGCCATCTCATCCTGAAAACAAATATTCACAACAAGGTCAACAAGGAACTTACAGGATTCATCCACAATATCCTCAATATTTTCCTCAATACCATCCATACTCAACTCCATGTTATCCCTACCATTCACCTCCACCACAACCACAACCCCATCCACATCAATCTCAAATATCTAGTCCCACTCAACTACCTATATCACCATTTCCAAACCCGCACAATGAAGTAGTTCAACCCATTTATAATGCTGAGGTACAACACTTCCAAAAATCTCCTCTTGATCTAAATGGTATTCATCTTAGCTCAGGAAGATTATTGCAAAAAGTAATTCTATTGATATCATTGAAGGACCATATCCAAAAGAAGAAGATTCAAATGAGAATACCAAAGGATCATGGGTTACATTTGACAAAGAGTAGACATCAAAATCAGAGATTGAGAATCTCCCTCATGGTTACTATCAAATCCTCCATGTGTTCAAGAGAAAAATCATAAAAAAGAGGAATATTCGAATTTCATGGTAGAAGAAGATGTCCAAGATGATCCATATTAGCAAGTGGACCATGGTTATCACAACTATATTGAAATATGGTTCAAGACAATCACTAAGTTGAAACAATACTCTCTTCCTCAACTGTGCTTGATATCATCAAATTCAAAGCATTCAATCTCTTAAATCCAAGTACAAGTCAAAGAATACATTTCAAGCCTACACATGAGTTTATCCGTCATCTTGATGTTCACTTGGCTTCATTGGAAGTATTCCTACACTTAAAAATGATTTTGTTTTTTCAAGAAGAGTAGGATAAAAAAAGAAACAAAAAATGAAAAATAAGAGAAAAATAAAAATCTCAAATGAAAACCTCCTTTGAGGCATCTGAGATTGGCTCATTGATTGAAAACCTGCATGAGGCGATCAATGGGTTGGGAAAAAAGAAAAAAAAAGAGAAAAATGAAAGATCTTAGGTGAAAACCTCCTTCAAGGTAGACCTACCAGTTGAAAACTTCATTGAGGCGGCTAGCAGGCCCAGAAGAAAAAAAGGAAAAAAATAGAAAATCTTCACTCCATGTATCTCTATGATGAATGTAGGTTCTCTCCAACATCTGCAAGCGACAAAAACAAGTTGGCCCCAAAGACAAGAAAAAATTGGTCAAAACTCTAGTCAAAGGAAGTCAAACTTGGAATTTCTCCTTTTTTTCTCAGATGTTATAGAAGGACCAAGGCCATACAAATCCATCACCCTCATCTATTTCCACCATTCACTCATCACTCCTAAGATTTTACCATTCATTTTCCTTTTTGTCCCTAAATATTATAGGAGTGTTTTGTTTTACTATAGAAAACAAAAATACATAGAGTAGAAAACTATTTTTGTCATATATTTAAAACCATGCATCCATTTTCCAAGTTGTTTCAAGGGGAGATGCATATGGATGATGGTAACATGCTAAAGCAATTTTAGCAAATTCTAGTGCTCAATTTTCAAGAATTCGACCTCCATCACGTACAACCATGTTTTAATTTTCTCGATATTCGTTTATACATTTAAAAATTTGTTTCATGGGGAGATGTATATTGATGATGGTAACATGCCCAAGAAATTTGAGAAAATTCCAATGCACGGCTTCTAAGAAATCGACCTCTATCAACTTTAGCCATTTTTTATTCTTCACGAGATTTTTACATCCATTGGTCAAAATTTGTTTATGGTGAGGTGCATAAGGATGATGGCAACATGCTTAGAAAATTTAATGTTAATCCATTCTACCGTTTGGGAGATATCGACAAAACAAAACAAATTTGTTGTTTCTTATAATACTACTACAAGATGGCCTAGTTCTACTACAGGATGCCCTATTTTACTATAGGGAACAGGCCGAAGGCTAAGGAGATGGTAGGGAAGGTGAAATAAAGTGTGGGAAAGGTTTCTAATGGTGGAATAATGTATAGGGAAGGTGAATATCACCCATGGACATGTCCATCACTCTAAGAATGCCGATTTGACTAGAATCACCAATGTTTGAAGACTTGTATAGAAGGAAACGAAGGAGATTATGACCTCTAGAGGACCATCGATCAATCATCAACTGAGCTGCAGCATGCATGTCTCTCCAACAACCATTAGGTAGGTACACCTATGCAATATTCTTGACCTCTTCTCTTGAGCATATTATAGTTATAATTTTTTTTTCAATGCATGAGAGATGAGGTTTTATATGCTAAGGAAGGGTCAACAGTGTCGACCACCTTCAATTAGTTAATTGCAAATCACTCCTTCACACATGCAATGTGGAAAAATCAAATTAGGAAGGGTGATGATTTCGAGGAATGGGAACAATAGTTAAAAGAAGAAATTTCTGCAAAGGCCAAGTCACCACAACACTCCAAGCCCCCCATCCATTTCATATCCACGATCTATCCATCATTCATCCATCCCATTTCATGAGAAAAAAGATAATATTTTTCAAGAATAAACCCTACACTATCTCTCACCTTGAAAAATTCTTGAAAAAAACAAATAGAGCACCCTCTCCATTTTCACAAACTTACACTACTCCCTCTAAGCCCTAACATCATCATATAACCCTTGTACATTATTTTCCATCACTCATGTACAGTTAGAAGACCCTGAAGGAAGAAGGAATCACTATTACAGGAAGGCATAATGTTGCTACTAAAAGGAAGAAAGGAACAAATTGAGCTAAAACTAAAAATGGAAGTGCCTAAGAGAGACCTAATTAAAGCAGAGAACTCCAAGGTCATTAGGCAATTATCTAGGCCATAAAAGAGAAAATGAAGGCAACAAAAGGAAATAAGGCATTCACAATCAAAATAAAACTCAAAATGCAATGATGAAAAGAGGCTTTCCAAGAGGTCTCTAATCTCTTTCTAGCTTTTGTCCAAGCCCTAAAAGTTGTTATAGAAATGGGACAAAGGCATGGAAGTTAAGTTGAGGGGCTACCCTAAGATCAGACTACCATTTTTGCTCAAAATAGGTTTAAACAGGGTTTCCTGTAGTACTACAAGAACTATGACAAGTTTTCCTTTAGTACTACAGGAACCGCTACAGGGTTTCATGTAGTTTTTACAAGAATTATTACAGGATGTCCTAGTTCTTATCTAGAGGTGTCTTGAAGGTTTTAGAGGTGTCCAAATGGTGGAACAAGCTAGTACAAGGTTGGAAAAAGATGTGGAAGACACTGCCAAACTAAAAAATATTTAAGAACCCATCTTGAATAATGGAAAAAAGGCAAGCTAATGGTCTCAAGAGACACTGAGATTTTTTCTATGCACAAGTAGTTTTGGAAAATTGAGTGAAAATGGAATGAAGGTTACAAGGGAGAGGATATGAATGAAATGGATCTACAAGCCAACATAGTTCACTTGCAAAGAGGAAAGTTATGTTTTTTCTTGAAAGACTGTTAAACAATCATGAAAAGAACAACCACATTTTCTTTCCTATCCTTGCAGAACTTATAGCTAAAATTCTTAAGAGAAAGAACTGAGGAATGAAAAATTGAGAGGCCACCAGGGCCATCAATAAGACACAAAGAGGTCACTAAGTTTCTCAGAGAATGAGCAAGACTTTCAGCAGTGGGGTATGATGGGCCTCTAAATTAGACATAAATTAAGGCACATGCCTCTAAATTTGACATAAATTAAGGTGCACACGACTATCCTTCAACACATTAAACCTATATTTCTTTATTAGATAAGGTATTTTTAAATTTAATATTTTCATTAGGAAGGTTTATGGATAATTGCATCTTTGCGCCTAATATTTTTTACTTTTGTGGAATATTATGAGAATATTGGGCAGATTATGGAGAATTGGAGGAAGACATAATATAGGGACATACCCCCTACTACAAGAGGATCAATATTAAATAATAAATTAAAAAGATATTATGGAATTATGACATAGATTGTGGAGCTCCAATGATTGAGAAAATCTAGGAATGTGTTCTTTGCCATTTAATGCAGATTCCTAGTATTCGGAACCACATCTATTAATCAAGGGATTTTGGTGGGGAAAAATTCCTCCTGTCATGAGGAATGATTCCTAATCATTTTGTATAAGTACCAAGTCAAATTTTCCTCTAAGGAAGATTTTTATTAGTCTTCTTGTGGAGAGAACTCGTATTTTTGTAGCTCCATTGTTATTTCTTACAGGGATGTAATTGTATTGATCGAAATAATGAAGATCGTTGTCATGTTCAACTTATAAACCTTGGTCTCCTTTATGGGACTCTGATTTTCCTTGTGCTTGACCATCCCATGAGCCTCAAATCCGTTTTGTACCATTCATTTTTCTTCTTTTCACTTCTTATTCACATGAATCTCTTGTTCTTACCTTTTTTCTATTTCTGCATTTAGTGTTAATGATTTCTTGTTGTAGGGTTGGGTTAAATGATTGAAGTAAGTTATTTTGTAACATCAAAAGCATAATTTCATCCGTGGAACAACTTCGGAAGGTCATATTAATCATTGAGCTACTTGGATTAGTTTGTTTATGTCCAAATCTAGATTTCTGAAAGTGATTTGTGACAAATAACAATAAATTTCTGCTATTTTTTAGAGCATGGTGATGAGCTTCAATCGAGTTGATTCTACTTGCATTAGATAAAAAAAAAATCTAGTTAATAACAAAAATCACCCCATTTCATTTTCACTTGATTAGGTTAGGCATTTGATAGATTTACTAGCTCACTAGTTCTCGAATTCTAGATTTTATACTAGTAATTTTCTGCCATTTTTTAGCATGGGTTAACAGAGGTCTTTTTGAGTGATTTCACTTGGAATGGAGACCTAATGCATCCTAGTAAATAAAAAAAATCGCTCCATCTAATTTGGATTTGATTTGGTTGGTCATTCGGTGAATTATAACTCCCTATAATAAATTTGTTGTTTCATGTAGTAGTACTACAAGAAACCCTATAGTAGCCTTCCAACATGCATATACTTGCCCATATTTGCTCAAGAATATTGGTTATTATCCTTTAGGATTTAAGTTAGACCGCTAGGCTCTAAATCAATGATTAGGGAAGCCTAAACACCACTTATAACTTGCCTCTTTACCCATGCAAAACATTTCAGTGATTTGGGTTAATGTACAAATTTATGAATTGGATAATACAATGATGCCACATCCAATGAGCTCCGTTAATGGATCTAAACTCTTTGAAATGTAATGGTTGAAATTCAGTTCATGATATTTACTTTATGCAATTAGAATAGGTTTCTTTCTTTGTACATTCTCTCTTTCAATAAGTTAAGGTTTCCATTTTGAGAATTTCATTTTCTACAATTAGTTTAGGATTTGATTTCATTACATGCACTCCATTATACCATGACAATGAAGGAAGGACATATTTTATGCTGCACATATAGTGTCAATACCTCTTAGGTTTGTATGAACCCACGATTAATAATTAAAGTTGGTATCCTTGGAAGTTGCAACATTCTTGTTGCAATACTGAGGCTCATCAATAAGCAATGCTCAATCAAATACACATATGCATAACCACATGTAGTTGAGCATAAATGAACAATTCTTGTAATCAACCTACAAGATTGATGCATGTAATTAAATAACAATGAATGCAACCCAGCATGCAAGGATGTAATCAAGCCTAATATAATTGTATAACCAATCATATACTCATGACGACACATTCCATAAAATTAACATCAAGTTCCTCACGATAAACTTACTACTACCATGATCAATATGATGTTGTGCAACAAGCACATGCAAAGCAAGTGTGTGAGCCACACATGCAACTGACATGCATGCATGACCAACACATTCACCCATATCCGTAGCATCAGATATGACCCAAAGAGATCTCAACGATGCTCTGATACCAATCTCTAACACTCCCTCTCAGGTCTACCTAAAGTAACCATGCCAATCGGGGTAAACATGAGTAGAGATACTACTATAATCAGATTCGACCTCCTATGTCACGTTAAGGAAGTAGAATCGACGATATATCACATACATTCGTTTAACAACTTCAACAAAACCCTCAAGGGACAACTCAACAACTCAAACAGTCTGTCCTTGGGTCCCATTACTATTCTACAACTCTTAGGCTATAGTCGCTCTCACGCTATGGGAAAGGGGGTGACCAAAGACCCAAAGTCACTCTCGTAGGCCTTCCTTCTAGCAACTTTTGACCAAAATTGCTAGTTTTGTGCCAACAACCCCATGATTTAAAAGCCACTTTGCTAGTCTAAAATCCTGGCCTCTCCCCAGAAGTTGTTGTAACTTTTAGAATTCATTAAAACCATGATAAAAATTCAGTTAATAAAAATCCACCCTCAAGACTAAGCCTGAGCATCCCCAACCAAGAGTGACATTCTGTCAAACACTTGACATTAATGCAACCTAAAGGTCTGGAATGTAGAAATTCCCACTGTAGATCAACAGATTATGTAATAGACTAAATCAAAATACAAGATCTACTTCTACAACAAACTTTGCGGAAGCTTAATCGAATATAAGAAAGATCAATGGAAACACATATAACTGAGAATGAAAAATCAATCACACATAACACATAAGAAATAACCTCGGGAAAGCCTGAACATAAAACTCCAATCTTTGTATTATCATACAAGTGGAAATATATTCAATTTATAAAAAAATAAGCTCTGAAGCTATCCTGCTCTCTCTGCAATCAAACAATACAACTCACAGACTGAATAGACACAGTATACGTCCTCCTCAAGCCCTCCAAGCCTCCTATTTCCTTGCACAGTTTTTATTGGGGTCCAGTGATGCCACATGTGTTAATTGGCTTCATCACACTCACAAAAGATTAAGAAGTAATTGTGCAATCCTCAAGGAAAGAATTCCTTTTGCATGCAAGAGATATTCACAATGGAATATTCTAGCAACTGATAGTACACTATCCCTCCATCTGATCTCAACTTGGTCTCTGTCTGAACTGACATGCATGAGTTATTTATAAGAGAATATTCAGTTATCTAAACTGCAGTAGTTACATGCATGTATGCATTAACTAACTGAACTCACAATTTATTCAAAAAATTGTTTGAATTAATTTAACTGAACTTGACTCAGTTAACTAGGTCAAGTAATTACAACTCATCTGTATCTTTTTAACTGATGGATAAATTCCTCAATTAATAGAGAAACTGTTGCATGTCCCCACATAGACTTCATGTTTGATTTTCTACAACTAATTAACTCATGGCGAATTAATTAATTATTTTATAAACAACTGCTAAGATCAAATTCTAATTTTTACCTCTCTATTTTAGTTCAGAGACTAACTAAAATAGGAAGGTATCCCAAAATGTTATTTATAGCAGTACTAAATTTAGCACTTCTATATTTAGCATTTCTTGTTGCTATTTTGAACATAGGATACAAGATAGAGCATAAATGACTAAAACAACTTATGAAACATAAAAAAATGGATCTTTTCCTTCACAATTGAACTACTAGATCATCAATTAGGTCTTCTACCCATCCATTTAACAATTATAAACAAATATGTGAAATAATCATGACATAAACTAGTCATTCAACAATGCTTATAACCAACATAAAACCATATAAACATAAAAGATATGATAACCATTAAATCCATATATAAATCATTGAAAAAGTAAGATAGCTGAGCTTTTATTAATCATAGGCAAATCTGACCAGGATCGAGACCTACACGTACTACTTGACCATAGACATGGCTGAACCAAATCTCTATTTCAACCATTCACCCTCGTGCCATATTCCAAGCATGAATGTGGGATCTGATAGAACAACCAATCCAAGAAAAACCAAGGGAATCCATAAGTTAAACCACCTCCACCCTCACCAAACCATGATCACACCAAAACCAGTGCTCCAATCACAACTGAAAAGAACTTAGAATTCCATCTGAAATCCATCACTATCCTTTAGGAATTTTCTGCCTCCTTGTTTCTCATGATTTACCGTGATCCAAACCCAAATTACTAGGCCTTAAATCGAGAATGCTCCTTCTGTTTTACTGTGTATCCCACCAAAACTGGTCAAGAGATTCCTAGGCCTTTGGCAATGAACCTTAAGACCACCTCTGCCCTGGATTCTAAAATCTATCTGGCAAACCAAAGCTCAAAACCGAAATAAACATCCCAACAGACCATGGCATCTGGAAAAAGAAAAGGCTGGAATGAAAACCACTATCATAACCCGACAAACCCATGCCACTCATAATAAAAGAACCATACACCAATATGCAAAACCATGCATGTCCAAACTAGCTAGGAAATCACACATCAAAAAAGGTTACTTGCAGGTATTCATGCTAAATCTCTTAATCTTTTTTTCATTTCCTTGATCATTGTTTGCTTTTCTTTTCCTTGCTCCAAATTAGAGTGCTCCAAGAAAACGCTAAGTGACCAAGAGAGTGAGAGAGAGAGAACAGTGAGAGAGCTCGAAGCTTGAACTAAAAAATGTTAATAAAATCTTGCCCATTGATCTTCATAAGCCTTTTTATGAATGAGGCTTCTATTTTCTTCATTTTCCATTATTTTCTTTCAGTTTCCTCCTCACATGCAACCTATGATCTTTCACCCTATTTTTCTCTTGGTTTCCTTTATTTTCATAAATAAATGTGTCAAAAATATATTTTTGTCTTTTAATGCCTTAGCCTTTGTCAATTTTCCTTAGCCAAAACACACATACAATGATGCCCACTAGGATATATTTTCCCAACATTCAGCTTGGAATACATGTCCCTTACTAGTGGTCTTATTTTGCCTTTATTAACTTTTATTACACAAACTTTTTTACCAAAGCTGTTAAAAAACTCATTTTTGTGAATTAGAGTGAGGAAAAAACATAAATTATATAATTTTAAATTCTTACATAAATTTTCAAGGTTTAGATAATTTCAGAAAATCAAATATTTGATTTTTTTAATGAAACTTTTAATTTAAAAATTTTATAAAATAATATATATTTTAAAAGAAAAATATATATTTACTTTAAACTATTTTTTTCCTTTGTTAAACTTTCAAATTTTATATTTATATTAATATATGAAATATTTATATTTCTTATAATTATTTATATTTTCCATTTTCCTTTATGGCTCAGTGAGAACACAACAATATCACTTAGTGAAAACGCCAAATTGAAGAAATTAATAAAAAAGTTTCAAAATAAACTTGATAGCTTCAACAGAGCATATAATAAGCACAAAAAATGGTGGATTGAAGGATTTCATAGAAATGTTTCACAATAAACTTGATAGCTTCAACAAAATACACAATAAGCAAAAAAATGGTGGATTGAAGAGTTTCATAGAAATGTTTTAAAATAAACTCGATAGATAATAAGCCTTAAAATGGTGAAACTTAAAATAAACATGTCAGCATAACAGGGAACATTGTGGCCACATGCACAGGTACCTAGAGTATCATTAAGGTTGATTTTCAACGTTATTGGATCAGGATTGAGTGGGGAAGAGGTTCACTATGCTGAAGTATGGCTACCATAAGCTCATCCTTTCGGCCATGTCTTGGCAAAGCATTTGGACTTACTCCATTTGAAGAAGTAACTTCATTGCATTCAAATAACAGCTTCCCCAATAGTAGTTGCTTGAAGTTGCTTAATGGAGTAAATATGG
Organism: Pinus taeda; assembly: GCA_000404065.3. Classification (NCBI taxonomy): domain Eukaryota; kingdom Viridiplantae; phylum Streptophyta; class Pinopsida; order Pinales; family Pinaceae; genus Pinus; species Pinus taeda. Next base: position 30,179 of record APFE030697598.1, read on the forward strand.
GTTTTCTCAAGCCCGAGAATTACGAAAGTCCTCCACCCTTTCCAAAACCTTCTGATTTTCATTAGTTTTCTCCATCCTCCTTAACTTCCTGATCCATATCCTGCACTTGCTGTTGCAACCACGGGGGGTCGGTTGAGACGCGGGCTCTAAGGCAAGCCCAAGAGCTAAAGTCACCACGATCCCTTAGCATCTATGAGATCTGGCACAATGAAAAGCAGGGGTGACAAAGAATAAGAAAGGGAAAGAAGATATAGGAAAGAGTGTAGATAATAATTAGTATAGATTTATTTTAAATATGGATTTAATATAAGGGAAGAAGGGATTAATTTTTTCATTTGTAAATTTTTTTATAAACTTATTTTATTTAAATATTTTGTTTTGTTATTTAATTTTTTTGTTATTTATAGATTTTTTGAATTTTTATGATTAATTTAAACAAAATTTATCTCAATCAGAAAAAAGAATTATGTTAAAAAATATAGAGAGTTAGAGAGATTGTACAATATAAATTATATTATAATTTATTGATCATTTCAATTACATACATATAGGACATAAATTACTAATTAGACATCTAAATCATAGTTGCAACTGATACATAACAAACACCAATATATAGACTGACTCTTGGTAATTTATAATAACTACTAACTTGTCCTAATTCAATAACTACTACACATGACATGAAAGTGTTACTTACCATAGTAAAAAACATTACTTTCAACAATTTAAAAAATACATCTAAATTACAATTACAACTCATACATATCACAATTACAACTTATACTTTAAAAAAAATTACAATAACACATAGACTGGCTCCTCTTAATTCATAATAACAACTGCACATAACATAAAAGTATTAATTTAAAAAATACATCTAAATTACAATTACAACTCATACATATCACAATTACAACTTATACTTTAAAAAAAATTACAATAACACATAGACTGGCTCCTCTTAATTCATAATAACAACTGCACATAACATAAAAGTATTACTTACCGCAGTTTAAAAGCTCATTAATAATTCTGCTCCATTAGGTTATCTTATATTTTGTCAATTTTGTCAATTATTTCGTTGAGCCACAAATATCAGGGATGACAGGATCACCAGACCAACTACTCTCATTGCTTGAATTTCATTGGCTGAAATGAAACGCATAAAGCTTTGATCTCCATATACCTGAAAACACAGCCAGCTAATCCTCAAATCGGATAAGTTAATTGACTATTGCATCGAATTCATTAAGGGGGGAAAGCACTACCATGTTCTGACCATACTCCTGGCAAGGGCGCAGCTGGCTAAGTTTGTGGCTAAGTTCGTCGCTAAGATCCAGTTTCATATTTCCCTGGATATCAGCTTCGGTTCTTGACAAATTTGGCTTCTCGGACTTCTTAACAATGCTGTGGTACATTTGATAGAACTCTTCAAGCTGTAAAACAGTTCTGTGCTTCTGCAGCTCTCTTCTTTTCGGCCTCCATCGCAGCCTGCATTCGTTAATCGATGCAATTTGTTTATGCTGCAAATAAGTAAAAGGTGATTAACAAAAGGAAGAATTGGGTCTGAGTTGAATCGACCTTGGCAGCCTTGCAGATTGAGATATTCATGCCAGGGGACTGGGGAGCGTTACGATGGCTTTGATTTTCCATTACAGTTCTCAGTCAATGCGGGATACGGCCTCCAGCAATTCTTTTACAAGATCCTGAGTCGGGCGACTTCCCGGGCTTCCCTCTTCCCATGGATAGCCTTGTCAACACCATTGTCACGGTCTCGCCCTGATCCAACTCGGAGCTTGGAGTTTGGAACCTTTTACGTTATAATTACAGTCAACAATGGCTGCGTATTGCCCCTGTCTGTGACGTAATTGAAAAGTTAAGTTAATTGAGGCTGCAGAACCTTTCGTGCCTCTAAGTAAAATTTACTCAAAACATTTGCTTCTAAAAATTAGTAGAGAACCGAATATGGCCAGCAACCACTGACTTGCCATAATGTGCTGTCGTTGAGTAGACAGGTGTGTATTTGATACCATGCCATCCAATCAGGAAAAACTCTATGTACAGACATTACAGCTATTCTTCTTATTTACTGTGATCCGTTTGACAACGAAGCCTGGACAAACAAATTATTCAAACGTTTTTCTTCGCACAAATAAATAGTACACACATCCTTCATAAAATACTTGTACCAGTTGTTTCACCAAGTTGTATGCCACCTAACTTTGTTAATTATTTTAATGGCATTCCCAATAGTAGCTGCCAATTTTTTTAGTTGAGTTATTATAGTTTTTTTAGTATCACCTTGTCTTGACTAATCGGTCTGTTATGGTTGGTGAGAGGAATGTGGTAAAGTTTATCTTTATTTATATTAGTAAATTTTACAATATTTTGGAGACTTGATTAGAGAAGTAAAGTCAAATGTTTAATCTGGTCATTTCATTAAATTTTGAAATTCATAATTAAACTATATTTAAATATCACAAATTGAAATTTTATATTAATTTTTTACTAAAAATTCAATTGTGGAGATTTTAGAGAACAACTGTGTAATTGATTTAGGTCTATTTAAAAGTTTTGGATGGATGGTTACATCCATCTATTATAAGGATCGAAGGACTTGGTGAGTAAATTATATTAAAAGGCTTTCTTTTTCTATAGAAAATTCAAAATGGTAATAAATTATTAAAAAATGGCAGTGATAATTATAAAAATTAATTGGTAGAAAACTAATTTTTATTACTAATTTTTTACTAAATATATAAGTGATCAGAGTAAATAAATAAAAATTGACAATTTAAGTGTGAATCTGACCAAATTTCCGAATGAAAATCAAATAATTTTAAAATTTTAAGATAATAAGTAATTAAAAATTTGATCAATTGGACTATTAAAAAATCTTGAGAAATTAATCGGCTACGACTATCTCTTATGGAAATGGTCATAGATGAATGACTTACTTAAAGTAGTTGAATCCCAAAAAAAATAATATCTAATATAATGCACTGCAAAACCCCTCAATACTTAAATACAAAAGAGTGAAGGGAGCTCTACTTGAATGGTTCATGAGGCACAATACTTGCTAAGGTTTTGCAAATGGGGTAGCAAGCTAAGTGGGCTTGATTGTGGGTGAAACTTCACAGTGGGCTTGAGCCACTTATGACTACTCTCATGGAAGTGGTCATAGAAGAATGACTTACTTAACGTAATTTTATTATTTTATTTTAATTTAAATGATGTATATGTATTTTTCAATAATAAATCATATTTTTTTCTTTCTAAATTGATATTTTTCAACCATAAATCATATTTTATTTAATAGTAATGGTGATAATTAATATTTATTAATATAAGATTGGTTTATTAAATATTAAAAGAAATAAAAAGATTATTTGATTTTTTAATGGCTAAAAAGTAAAAAAAAAAAATCATGTTCAACTATATAGTTTTGATTAGTTAAATAGTTACAATAATTGGTATTGTGACCCAACATCATAACACATGTCAAGATTAATGTGTAGAAGACATTCTCCTTATGTAGTTGATGTTCCTTTTGATAGAAGCACTGAACTACAACCTTTTAGAAATTGGAGAAAGATAAGATCTTCGTAGTAGGAAGCCTATCTAAGGGAAATTTGGTTTGGGAAGCCTCTAAAAAACACCTATTAACAATTATTACTGAATTAGTTTGATGTGATTCAGGGGAAGTTTTGGGTGGGCAGAGGCATATCCCTCGCTCCGTTTACTAGTGACTGGGTGGAAGAAATAATGTTCTTCAACAGTATATTGAGTTCATGTAAGCTGGTCATTCAAGGAGGTGATTCCTTTGGAGACAACTTCAATACCCCCAGGCATTCAGTGTCTTCTCTGCGACATACCACTCAATTATCCTCCAAGCAGGATGCTTATCATCATGAGTTACTCACTGGCCTCGAGTAATTTCTAACCGATGTCTCTCTATTTTTTTTACTCTCTTTGTCTAATTGATTTTGTGAGAGAGCTTGGAAGTTTATCCTATTGGTCCTGATTGTCTCCCTCTTACCCTTGTTCCATTTTCTTCTCTGTGATTCCATCTTGCAGTGATCCCTACACTCTTCATAAAACCATCTTCTTTAGCTAGGGTTGTTTCATGATTTATGGGAAATCTTCTATAGCCTCAGTGAACATCCTAAACCATGTGACAATTTGGTCTCTTCCTGTATTTTTATTTGTTGCGTTGTGTCATGTTTCATTTGGTTGCTCATGCCTACCTTTGTTAGTCATGCAATGACAATAGATGAGAGGCAGACAAGGTGAGGGTTGTTACACTCTTCAAGGGTGCAATCAAGTCCAATAGTAGGCTGAAGAGGTGGCAAATAATTATCACTCTACTATCACCCCAGTAACTAGCCAAGAGAATAATCATTTAGAATCCATTGTGCCTAGAGAGAGGCAAGCCTTTTCAAATTCAGAAATATTAGAGGATACCTCTACTTAGGTTCTTAACCCTAGACACACTAGGGGTAAAAGAAAAAAATATTTCCATGCTCTTTCTCTTGTACTGGAAAATGAAGACCCTTTTGAGAAGGGTGCTTTAGGATAGGCAAGATGAAAGTTATAACATTTTCACTAGTTGGGAAGTTGTCAAAAGTGTCCAATGGAATTCAAGGGTCTACTTGGAATGAATGGATACATGGCTTACTCATGTTGAGTGTCACCTCCATTGTGGAAATGCTCCTATAGATCCTTTGGGATCTAGTGCCAGAGATCTGACACATGACACCTCCTCTGAATCTTGATTTCCAACATGGTAGTTATATATTTTTTGTTTTACAATACTGTAGGAGATACTCTACTTATGTCAAGTCTATTGCAACCATTTAAATTTTAGACAATTAACTCTATCATTAGGTGGTAAAAAATACCTGGCATCGTGTTAGGCAGGTTGAGACCACCTACTGAGTGATATGATTATGATGATGGATGAGCTCATGTATCTGTTTTACTTGATATTTTGAGGAAATACTACTTTAGCTTACAAAAGAAATAGTAAGTATCATGAAAAATATTTCAAAATTGAAATCTAATATGAGTATATGAATATATTCAACACCTGGATGGAGTGAATAACATCATGGATAGGGGAGTAGGACACCATTGCCCCACCTAAAAATCATGTAAGACGACATGGAATCAACCCCTAGGAAGGTGTTATGATGATAATGGATGATCCAAGGGAAATTGTTTTGTGTGGTTTAATGAGAATGTTCATGGAGAATATTATGCAGGTTGTGGATGGTGAGAAAATCTGGTGCACTCTTTTGGAGTTCTAGAACGAAATTTGGTGAACACTAAATTATATCCTTGGCAAGGGATGGATAGAGGGTAATCTATGGGAAATTGGAAATTAGTGGAGAAGGTTAACAACCTTTCAGTGGTAGTGAGTTTAGATTTTTATCTGTCGTCATGGGAGGAGTGCTCTAAGGTGCATGTTATTTCTTATCCACTTCCTTGGACTATGAATGGTAAGAGAATTCTACTCAAGAAGAAGGGAGAACACTAGATTATGATCAATTCATATATGAAGCTTTTTAGAATTTTTTTTTCACCCACATTTGAGGAGAAGAACTAGTCAGTAGGAAATTCTCCTACATGTCTAGTCTCTAGTCTTAGAACCTTTCCTCCCTCCTCTAGTACATTGGCTAGAGTCATCTGGACACAAGGAAGGTTCATGGATTGGTTCTAGAGTAGTGATTTGTAGGTAGGAGGTGGTGAAAACTTTGCATTGGCTCTGTAAATCGTACTTCATGCCTTCATGGTTGTATCTCCTTTATTTTCATTTCATTTGTGTTTTTATGTTGAGCGATACATTGAACTCTTGGAACTATTTGGGTCTCTATTGGTATATTTTAGATGTAAGTCGTGGTGTGGGAATGCTAGGAAATATGAGAGGCCGAGGAGTTTGAATTGTGTTGTCTTGCCTGTATATTAGATAGTGTATGTGTTTACGAGTGGTAGACACACTAGTTTTTGTTTTAATAACTTCGATTATGCTAATAGTAAAGATAAGGATTATACTCCAATAACTTGTAATTCTCTCAATTTTATAGACTCATTTTTTTTTATTTTCATGTTGGGGGAGTGAATTTGATTGTATTGACCTTGGATTAGGGGAAACTTACTCTATACTATTTAACTCTTATAACCATATAACCAGTAAGTTGGAAGTCAATTTAACTCTTATAACTATTACTATACTATTTAACCATATAACTCTTACTCTATACTATTTAACTCTTATAACCATATAACCAATAAGTTGGAAGATTAGGAGGAACTTACTCTATACTAATTAATTCTGATACCACTTCTAAGAACTCTAGACACCACATATCTCCACTGTTGGGTTGTGTTATATTCTTTCCACATAGTTAACAAGGGGTTTGAGCAGTACCCGTAACCCCACTTTATGGGGTCTGGGGCAGCGCCCCGGAAAATTTTGGTTTTGGACCCTATGTTAGGTTGGGCCTCTCACCTATAGCATCTTACCTTGTGTAAGTTACATAGGCGATTATCATTGCCTAGTCATGGAATTGTTTGATACTTCTGGCTCTTATGCTACTCTTATTGGAAGGGAGTATTGGTGAATTTGTTATTAAGGATTACTAAGAGGGATATAAGTGTAGACACATCTTTCTTTGTTAGTAGAGTGTGGCTATAAATTTTGCTTGAGAACTTTCTCTCTTGATCAGGATATTTCCTTAGTGCTTTCAATGGGTATTTGCATTAGTAGATGACCACACTTCCTACATGTAAGTAGCTTTGTTATCATTTTAATTTAGTCAAGATTCCACGTCAATGGGATAGATTTCGTAGGGAATTGCATATTATCACCAAAGGGTGTATCCCATAGGAGACAACATTTTCAGTACTTTGCAAGATACTACAAGGAGCTTACTTCTAATCTTATTTAGGAAGAAATTTCCAAAGTTGAGAGTGACGCTTCTTCCCAAAAGTCCTCCCTCTCTAAAATAGATGTGTTGGTGGAATGGGTTGACTGAATCCCAAATACAAGGTACACGAGAGGAATATTTAACCAATACATGTAAACCATTGATTTATAGTAGCAAATGAAGTTTATGATAGGGTGAAAAGTTGTTGATAGACAAGCATAGGGACGATGTCCTTCACTCTTTGGAGCACTTCCACCTAAACATCAAGGATTTTAAGTTGGATTGGATAAAACAAAACCTTGGGTTACCTCCTATGGGAAGTACTTCTTAGGAATAGGCCAAAGCACATGTTCAAATTTCTCTCTCATTCAAAGCCTTTGGAATAAGTTCTCATGTCATTATGTTACATGTTTTATATTGTAACTCTCTTTCGTTAGTACATCTCAGGATTGAGCTCTGAATATAATGAGTATTTCATATCTTCTTTTTCCTAGCTGGCATCTCAATCCTCTATTAAGAGGATCGTTTTTTTGGTTACAATAAGGACTCCCTGACATTAACTATCGCTTCCATGATGTAATCTCTAGTTTTCTTAGTTAATATAATATTATTTTTTTTTTGCTAAGGCAAGAGACGTTCCTTTCATCACTATTACTTGAAAAATAGTTTACAAAAAATACAATAGTCCATCAAACCCTATGGACCTTGAATAGGGTTGCTCGCCCCCGAGGCATGGCCCTTAACCTATGACTAAGACTTGAAAAGGGAAGATGAGCTAAAGAATTACTAGCCAAAGCTTTCCCTAAGACCCCACCACTAACCAAAAAGCTGTGACTATCCTAGTCACTAGTGGACCCAACAATGGAAGAGAGATTTTCTTCTCGAAGACATGCCAACTTTACCTCCCTGACCCCACACAACTGCATCTAAATCCAACAACTCAAAAACATATCGCTTTGCCCCATAAGCAGGAATTCCATCTCGGCAAAAATTGACTTTTCCAAAAATCCGTACACAAGATAATGCTCCACCCCAACCAGGCTGCTCGGTAAAACCGGAACATTGATCAACACTATGACAATCAACAAACTAGCCCCACATTGCACCGCAGACTTGCCCGAGCTTTACCATGCGATGAGGGTGGTTTCTCACCTCCTCTCTCCTCCACGTGTTGTTAGATGTATCGAGTCGTTTTCGATTGACATAAACCGCCTTACGATCGAAAGTGGTGCGATCACCCTTAAACCACTTGGGATGCAGTATTTCCTTCCTCCTGGCAGAACCATGGTAAAAGTAGTTGTCTTCATAATCCTGAGCTCCATCCAAGACCACAGGAAAGTTGAGTGCGCCGATCCACTCCGCCTTGTCGTGGGTAAAGAATCTGCACTCAGGAATTGTATTCAACTTGTTGGAATGAAGCCAGTTGCCTGGCTTAAGCTGGTGAATCCTGAGACTGGTATTATCCATGCAGTTGAAGCCTGCCTCCAAATGCCTTCCACCTAACTATTTTTTTAAAGAGGGGAGATCCAACTGAGGATAGCTCATTGAGTCCTTTCTTTTTCAATTGAAACCTGAAAAACTTCTCTGTCATCTTCCGCAAGTTTGAGACTAAGAGTTTTCAGGTTGTCAAATGGCCTTACTTGCCACCCTATCACCACTTTGGTTTCCTTGCAGTTGACCCCTTGGTTGGTCAAGAAATCCTCCAGCTTATTAGCCTTCCTACGCACCTGATTGAACTTGACAGAGAAAAGCCCTTGAAGGTGACTCTGTATTCTCTGGAAAACCCGAATTAACTTCCAGTGCTGAGAGACTTTCTCCAGCTCTAAACCACAATTGATTCTTTTAACTGAGTTAATAACCATCTCCAAGTCAGCTTTGATGATCATGTTGTAGTATTTTTCCTGCTTCAACAAATCTAAGCATTGCTCCATTGCCATTAATTCCACCATGTTATTGGTCACTCTTCCTAAATGACAATGGAATAGAGAGAGGATGTTACCTACTTCATCTTGAAGAGCTCCCCCAAAGCCTGTTGTTTTGGGGTTGCCTTTGGAGGCTCCGTCAATGTTGAATTTCAAAAGAATTCTTGGAGGATGTTGCTAGTATTATTTTTCAAACTCCCTTTTTCTTACACTTCTGTACTGGCTTAAAGGGGTGATCCCCTGCAGGCCTAACAACTTGAGAGTTCTCAAGTTTGCTCCTGTGGGTGGATTTTTAGGAAGATTCTTGACTATTGAGCTGACGATCTCCTTGATCTGCTTTAATATATGATCAAACAGGTGAGAAGAGGGATTCTTTTCATTTTTAAAGATTCTCTTGTTCCTTTCTTTCCATGTGTTCCAAATAATAAAACTTGGCATGAGAGCCCAAGTTAGGTTGAGAAATTCATTATCTGAGAAATTTCTCCTCCATCTGTTAAAGGTGTTGGTAATACTCTCTTTATCCCTATCAGACTGTTGAAAGATATTGGCAGAAGCATCCCATAGTCTGGAAGTGAAATTACAGTTGTTGAGAAGATGTTCCATAGTTTCCTCTTGGGCCTTATAGAGTTGGCATATAGAAGGACCAAATATTCCCCTCTTTCGAATGTTGTCCCAAGTCAAGATTTTCCTTTACAGAACAAACAACATGAAGAATTTAATCTTCATCCAACCTTGATGTCTCCAGAGGTTTATCCAGGTTCTGTTCAGAGCCTAGGTAACTAGCTCAAGGAGAATACTTTTTGCTTCCTTAATGTTGAAGATGCCTTTTTAGTTGTATCCCCATCTGAGTTGGTCTTGCCCTTCAAACACCAAGATCATATGTTGTTCCAATATTTGTCCAAGTGCCTGAGCTTTTGTTTCGAGCATTCTATCATTCTTGCAGTCTATCTCCTTCCAAGTCCTCCATTTCCTGGTGTTGTGGGTATAATCCCAAAAATATTTCACTCTAATCAGACCTTGGGTGTCCGTTTCATGCTTAAGGTTCCAAAAATCCTCTCTTAACAGTTTCGGTTCTTGTTGCCATTTATCTGCCAAGAAAAGAGTAAGGTCTCCTTCTCTAATTTCCCAAAAGCTATTTTGTTGAACTAAACCTTTGTTCCCCCAGTCTTTATTCTAGATGGCAGAGCCTTTAATGTTATCGGGCATCCTTATGAGATCAGAGTGATACCAGGAGTTAGCGTATTTTTCTTTCCATATGCTTGCCCATTGTGCCTTGGGATTTTTGACCCACCTCGACCTGATTTTGGGCCCTAGGAACTTACTTAGGATCTCCTGGTCATCTAGGCTGAGACTCCCATGATTGTTGGGTTTACATATTTTTTTCCCAAGAGACTAAGGCCCACTTCTTTCTAGCATCCTCCCTACCCCATACAAAGTCTCTTTGGATGTTTTTGAATTGTTGTAGTACTCCCTGAGGGGCTAGAAGTGATGATAGCATGAAAACTAGAATTGATTGGAGCACCGCCTTTGTCAACATGAGTCTGCCTACTATGTTTAAGGATCTGCTTGACGAACTTTTGAATTTATCCTGCATTTTGTTGAACAACGGTTCCCAAATGATTTTTTGCAAGGGCTTTGTCGTGAGAGGAATTCCTAAATACTTTGAAGGGAGGGAGTCCCTCTGAATGCCGAGAGTTCTAGAGATATTTCTTTGAATAACAATATGAGTATTAAAGAAAAAAAAAATAGATTTGGAGAGGTTAACTTC
>APFE030697611.1:0-13121 GCA_000404065.3 Pinus taeda
TATTAATAATAAATAAATAAAATTGAGTTTTAAATCAAATATATCAATAAAAAATGGTTAAAACATTTTAATTAGTCTTACTATTCTACATGTTGGCTCCTTTGGAGTATATTTTTCAGTCATTTGAAATGTAGTAAAAAATTGCTGGAATTGTAAGTTTAATTTGTGCACTCTACATAATCCAAGTGCTCAACCATATTTTGAAGGCATTGATGCAATTTAAACAATGAAAAAATGTACACTACCCTCTAAAAGAAATTAGCACATCAGGGATTTAATCCCTCTCCACAATTGATAAAATTCGGGTTAAAATGAATCTATACTAGTGAATATTGAACCTATTTTATCATAGAACATACTCTTTCATAATATTATTATATATATATATTATATTATTAAATTAATATACTAATATATATATATTTTAAATACGCAAAATTCTACACTTAAGTTTAAGAATATAACTCTCTTCAATTAAAGGAAAATTTAGTTTTACATCTTTCATAGTTTTTCAACAAATAATAATAATAATAATAGCTTAATTTTAAAGTCATAGCCAAGTTTGGAACCAAAATTGTTGTATGAGATGCTAGTTTATGGAAAAGCCCTTTATATTTGAATATTTATCTGTTTAAGAAAAAACACAGGTTCTTAAGAACTATTAGTTATTTTTTTATTCTCTATAAAAGTGTAATATACTTTATATATCTTAGTAGATTTATGATTATAATATAATAAACAAATATTATATAACAATAGGCATATGACAATTATTATATAATGTAATCATCAATATGTTTTAGTGATTAGCTATAGAACAATTATCACATGATATTTATTTATTACTTTATGACAATATATCGAATAATATACGATAGGTATACTATAGAAATTTTCCTCAAATTTGAGAAGATTGTGTAAAATTCTTGAGATTTTCTGAAATCGATGGGAAGAATGAGTCCTTTTGTAATTTTTTCTCTTTTAAAATGTGTTTATTATGATAGACATGGCTCATATTAAGATTATATCCTCAAATTTAAGGGTTTCCTAAATTTTTGAAAGTTTATCCACATAAAATGTGTTTAAGGAGGTTGTTTAATTTTTTTTTTAGCAGGATATTTAAAATACATTACGTGTCACCCCTTATTGTTAAATTTGGAGAGGGTTCCTAGATTCCACATCTAATTTGAGGAATTTTACATTGAGGATGTTGCTCAAAATTGATTGTATACAACCTCCTGTAGTTTGAGAAGGTTATTTTTAAGAAATTTAGCTACTTAAATTCCATTATATTTCATTGTCAATCTATGGCCATAAACTTTTAAACACCAACATTGTATGTGTGGAACTAGCACACAAATGATTCTCAAGCTATGAAAGAACTTTTACAATCTAATGATCTAAGGCATGCATTTGCAATAAAATGAATTATTGGATTGAAAATTAAAGGGATATAAAGATTTGTTGGATCAATGAGCTTATGTTTTCAAGACAACTTTGTGGACTCCAATCATATTCCTTCGTTTTTCATATAATGATTCTATGATTAATTAAGAAGCACTTTCTTTCTTCAACCTTCAATGCCTAAATTTTGTAGGGGGGAATCCACACTTTACACTTGAAATATAAAATTCAATTAGGAAGAAAGTAAAGTGCTACAGGCTTTCATGATCACTAGGATTACATTTACAAAAGAATTTTATGATCTCTAATCACAATAATTTGTTTTACATAAGCATCGAATAGTTTTGTATTTCCTTAAAAAGAAATTTTGTTCATCAACCTTCAGTTCCTAACCACTATAGGGAATCCACACTTTTGCAATAAAGAATGTATGAAAGTTTGACAAGAACTAAAATCACAGAGAATTAAAATATTAATCTACAAATAAATAGAAATACAAATGATCTAATTAGATAATCAAACTAAGAAATGAATGAATTCAAAACGTAAACTAGGTAGGGAGCCTTACCTACTTACTTACGCTACAAAAGAAAACTATAGTTGATCTGAAATTGTGGAATTGGATCATTACCTGAAACTTGGAAAATTTTAAATGGGCCTTTCGAAACAGTAATTCAATACAGTTGAACAAGTTATCCAAAAACGACACAACACTCATAAGCATGCAATTTCAAATAGAAAGACACCGAGATTGTTGACAGAGTTGACCCCTCTTGGGCTATGTCTCCAGGCCCTACTCTAAAAGGCTAGGTTGCTCGTATTTCAATGAATAATAAGAGGTACATCAAAGTTTCTTATACAATTGCGGCTATTTCCCAAGTATGGAAATGCTCTCCTTTAGAGAAATCTCGCAATTTCACTTGACATTCTACAAATGACTTGCCATTTATAGCAAAAACATAGAGTCTCTAGAAATGGCTCTAGACTCTATTGAAATTAAGAATTCGAGTTTCATCAATACATTGATTATTTACCTTGTCCCCACTTGTCTAAGTGAGACACAATTCAGGTACAAACTTCTGCAGACTTCATTATTTCTTCTCACAAACAAGTACTTCCGTTGAATCGGAACGTGTTGAAACCCCTGTTTCAAATATTCAAGTTTCAAAATCAGCTTTCGAATTCTTTCGGAAAGGAAAAAACTAACTTGATAACTACTTGCCTCTGAAATGGCTTCTAACTGCTTCTTTACATAGAGTTTCACCCAACTAAACTCCACATGTAGACACTGTTGGTGACTATAAAAAATGAGGCCTCTATCTTAGCTTTCCAACACCTATCTATGTTCACAAAAGGCCCAAGGATGACCAAGATATGCTCAAATGAACATTACAGACACCAATATGATGTTGTTCTAGATCTGTTGACAATGTTGGATCTGCCAACATGTCAAGGGTTCTCCCCGGTGTTATCACTCTAATATTTATTTCAAAGTTAAAGAAGGAAGAAAATTCAAAGGTAACCACAAACCACTTTTGGAGATAAGGACCTAGCCTTCCTGATGCTCAAAGAGGGCTCTCTCTTTATAATTTAACATTGTTTTAGTTAAGATGATTTTAGGCTAGTGATTGTTTGCACTTGGGTTTTGGTTTGAATTTGGGTGGTGGGATCACTTTACTTAGATGAATAGAGGTTTTCTTTTATCATTGGGTTATGGGGACGAATGTTAGACAAACAAGACTGGATTCAGTTCTAAAAAATAGTGTCTACATGGCAAGATAGATGAGTTACTACAGATCTCAAAGGATAAATGGTGATTTGGTTTCAAATCGGATCCAGGGAGCAATTAGGGGTTCCCTAGGCTGGACTCTGGAAGGAATGGACGAAGTCAACCGGGATGGGAGAGCAATTAAGGGTTCTCAAATCTGGGTATTAGAGGAAAACATGTAAATGAATAACTATGCAAAACAAAGTGTACTTAAACAAATTTTGAGTGATATCTTCAGTTAATTCATTCAAATTTAGAACACATTTAATATTATGATACACATAAGAAGGTAACAAAATCAAACAAATAAGATAATTCACCACAAATAGCTCATCTCATGAATCCTGTATCGAAATGCTTTTATTACTTGCTCCAGTCTGTTGACTTGAAAGTGGTACAATCACCCTTAGGTTTTAAGATCAAAATAACTCTACAAATGTAAAATAATATACCCTAATACTTTGAATTATGAAGTATTTATACAAAAGGAATTACAAAATATCTCAAATTACATTGAGAACTAATCTAGGAAAAATAAATATCTTCATGCAAGAAAATAGAGACAGTTATTGAACTGCTACTTGTTGTCCTTGTTATTTAGGTTTTGCTAGCTTTGCTCTTTGATATTTTTCCCTTTATGCTAGTTGGTTGTTTGGTATTCACGTTAGATGTTCTTTTTACTTTAACCTTTCGTCTGATACTCTTTCATCTTATACACTTTGACCTTGCTGACCTTTCAATATCCTTTTATTGTTCTCTTTTACTTTTTCTGTACACGTCAATTTTTATTGTGTATTTTACTACAGTAAATCATTTAGTTTTTCCCATCTTTCTTCATCTGGTAATTGGATATTGATCATTTTTTGGTATATCTCATCTGCCTCTGTATACTTGGCAAAAGTTGGCTTATTAATAAACAGGTGTTTTATCTAATGCTGGAGGTAAAACAAGTTTTCAAAAGTTTGATAAACTACTTTGCCTGTTGGTAAGACCTTCATGGATGAAGTGATTACCTGTTCTCTGGCCACTTCCCTAATATTCTTATTGTAATACTCATGTGTCATTAACTTATCATTTATAACTAAGGGATTAGGTAATCCCTTTTCCTTCAAAAGTTCAAACTTAACCATGAACCTGTCAACGGCTAGTTGCATGTTTTGACTCTTATCTTCTAAGTTCAACATCAAATTCCTATTAGTGAGGAATTTTTTGACTTCCAAAATTGTACCTATCTTGTAAGGTATCTCAAGTTCTTGTAGCTAATACTTGTTCTTGGAGTTGAGGAAGTGGATGATTCTTGTTGCCTCCTCTAGAATATCTCCAAGTTCTTCTTTGACCCTATGAATGGCTTCTGTAGCCTACTTTATCAAATCAATCTGTTCAAAAATAACGTGAATGGATGGCCAAAAATCATTGACAGAGTCAATGATATTGGCCCATAGTTGCTCTTTAGCCTTACCTATAGGTTCACTTAGTGTTAGTTCTTTCTCCAGGCTTTTGATTCTTTCTGTCATCCTTGTGGCCTTTTGTTGTTCTTCTCTATGCATGATTTGGGCTGTTTTGTAATCTGTCTCCAGGCTGGTGACTTTCTCCTTAAGTCTGTTCATCTCTGTGGTCTGAATGGACATTTCTTCCATTGCTTTGACCAACCTATTTGCTTCATCACCTGTGGAGCCTATTGCTATTGATCCTGTTGCTAATGTAGTAGCAAGTAGTGTAGTGGCCATTGGAGTAGTGGGAGCTAATGATGCTACCAAAGTAGAAGGTACAGTTGTGGTCACTGTTGGAATGATAGTTGCAAGAGCATTATCAATAATATCTTGTTTGAGCTGAATCAAGCTATCCAAATCTTTCTCCATCTCCTTTAACTGGTCATTCAAGTTCAACACTAAGTCCATCATTCCCTCATAATTGGTCTAGATTTCCAGGACTTCCTTTGTCTGTGGGTGTTGTAAATGAGGGAACTTGAGTTGTTTCTTGAGGGCTACTATATCCTCATTCTTCTTCTTGATCATCTGTTTAGTAGCCTTAATATCACTTAGGTCATGGCCCAGTTCAATGACCAAGTCTTCCAAGGACTTTATCTTGGTGCCTTTAGCATGTGAAGAGGTCCTCTCCAATTTGTATTGAGTTGTCACATTGTCCAATGAATCTTGCAGCTTGTAAGCAGCCATGGCCTTTGTTGTGAGGGTGGATTAAATCATTTCTCTAGCCTGCTTGTGAAACTCTATCTAATCAATGGGATGAGCATCCCTGGCCAACACCTCAAAAGTAGTCTTCTTGTAATTTTTTGAGGTCTTTGGTTGTTGTACAATGGGCTGCAAAAATGACACCTGCATTTTTCCTTCTTTGATGTCAAAGGCTAACATCAATCTATTCTGGTTTGGTGGTGTAAGCTTGAGGTATTTGGCATATGTCTCTGCTTTCAACTTTTCATTCCTCATCTTTATCTCTTTGAATATGTCTTTGATATCCTTTTCCTTGTCAACTAGCCTAACCAAGGAAGAAACCTCCATACTCTGTTGTCTCTCTATCATCTGTGTATTGGAGGTTGATGGCTATTGTGTTTCACCTGATGCAGCTGTTTTTTCACTTCTCTTCCCCATTGCCTCAGTGTTAGCTATTTCTTCTTAAGTAATGTTCTCCTCCTGTTCAAAGACAGGATTCAACTTGGGCCTCTTGCTTGGCTCAAACAACTCATCAATAGTCTCCATGGTAGAGCTAGATACCCCCTCTCTGTTCCTCTTAGATTCTTCTCTTCATTGGTTGGGGTCTGAAGGATAGGAAGAATGTTCATTGGCTCCCCTTGTTCTTCAACCTGCAGGAAATAATTGTGATCAGATTGCTTTTCTAGATCAATCATTTTGTTCTCAACATCAACAACTATATTGTCCATATCAATCAATGTGTCATCCAATTTGGTTAGAAAACTATTCAATGTCAAGTCTTGGGTGGTGGATGTATGCTCCCAACTTGAACCTGAGTCTAAGCTTGTTTATGACCCCATGAGGGTCGTAGTGCCAGATGAAACTATTTCTAAATTTCATTTGTTGAAGTAACCTATCGGCCTCTGATCCAGCCTCTTTGTTGTTGCAAATGAATGGGCCCAATTGGTTTTTTACCTTGAACTAACTTTTCTTCCTATAAGCTAGGAAGTGGACCTCATCAAAGTTGATGATTTTTCTGAAGTATTCAAGAGAAAATATCCTCATAGGGAGGTATTTGAGCAACTTATAGGGGGCTAGCTCACAGCCATAAATTCGGATTTCAGTGTGGTTTTGGTACAAGTACCAATCTCCCACTTTTCTATTCTTAGCCAGTTGCAGTACCCTCTTGATGTCTTGACTGATTCTGGGTTGAGTAGTTGAAGTGAGCATGTTCATGACTGGGTACACAAAGGAGTCTATGAAATCTTTGTAGGTGAATGTTGTGAAAAATTCTGGACCAAGGGTGTCCAGTAGATGAATGATCTCTCTTTCCCCTTGGTGTCCAATCTCTAGATCTTCACAGGGAAATTGTCTATCTGGTAATACAAAACCATATAAAACAACACTGAAGAGTATTTGAAAACTCTTTCAGTGGGCATTCTGGTGAATTGTTCATGCATTCTGTCTGCAATGAACTGAGCATAATCATACATAATAGCAGGAGGCTTTCCTGGAGTGAAAATGGACAGGAAGGCCATGATGACCTCATCCACATACTCATCTGATGTGTATCCTAGGATGCATGAGAGCATGGTGATTATGCGCTTGCCAGTCTCTGAAAAAATGGTGGCAACATAGGGTGGAGTGGTTGTAGGAGTATGGCGTTCCTCAATGATGAAATTCTTGTAAATTTTCTTGATTTTGACTGGGTCTAGTGTGATGTATAGGTCCAACAAGTTTCCAATGGACAGAGAGGTTAGATTGGGGCCATATTGGACTTGAAGCATATGGTTGATTGACTCAAGTGTAATGGTGAATAATAACTCATGGTTTGGTGCCACAATATCCCTTTGGCTTGGGAAATAGCAGGCATGACAAAAATGTACAATGTCTAGGAATGGGTGAACTTCTGGGAATATATAATTGGGAAATTGGATTCCCAAAGGTGAATGTCATCTATATGGTTTAGGAACCTATCATTACTCCAGCAGTGGATTTTCAGAAGGTGGTCTGGAGTAGAAGTGTCTCTAATTTGGAAATCCCTGTCTGCTAGGGCCAAATGGTCAATGTCCAGGTGAAGGGTTGACACAGCTCTGACATCCAGAGAGGTTTGGGTAGCCATCTTGAGGATAAAATGTGGGAATTAGGCTTTCACAAATTGTATAAGTGAAGCTTTGAATAGGTTTGTACACAGATAGGGTATTAGCAATTTGTAGGATAGGGTTTTGGGTATTTCATGGGGGGAAATATTCTCAATTTAGGGGAAATCAATTAAATTCAATTTTTTATTTCTTGAATTCACTGTACGTTTTTAAACTAAGAGGTTCATTCTATTTTTTTGCTAAATACCTGGAAATGGTGGTATAGGCTACAAACTAGTGTGAATGGTGGCTACAAAGGGTACTTTGGCTTCAATTATGCACTGGATGGCTGAATTGGGCATTCGGAGTGTGTTCGGGAGGTAGTTGGGGGTTGAATTCGATTGCAAAAACTCGGGTTTGCGCAGGAAGGCTTGGAAGATTTCATAGAGAAAATTTAGCAAAAACAATAAAAATGGGGGTTTGCGGCCTTTTAACTAGTGGAGGTTAGAAATTGGCATGGAAAATCATAATAAATAGTGATCGTTTTGGCTTACGTAGGGAGGCGGTTTAGAGGGTCATCGCACCGCTTTTGGCCATCAAGCAGTAATTTCCCCGAGAACACGCGAGCTCACATAGTGCTGTCACGTAGCCAAAAGGGGCCCGGGAAAAACTGCTCATATCGCATGCTCTTGGGCGAGTAAAGTTCGGGAGGTGAATGGACATGATATGGATGCACATCTTCAGATCTGGGGGTGGCAGATTGGACAGGTGCCGCGTGGTGAAGTTGCGGGGTGGGAGCAGGGGCATAGATCTACAGGGTCAGGGGTATAATGAATGAGTTATATGTAGTGGGACTGGTGTTAAAATACAACAGGGGGACTTTTTAACCACACCATGGTGGTGGGTTAAAAGGTTTATATTCGGGGAAAATGTGAATTGTGGAGTTAGTTAAGTAAAGGGGTTTTAGGGGGTAAAAGGGATTATGTCGGGAAATATAGGAGTGGGGGAGTTAATAAGGTAATGTGGGGGGACGGGGGGAATTTAACCTTAGGATAAGGGTTTTTAGTGGCTTTTTAGGAAAAATAGGGAAAATAATAAGGGGAAAGTGGTTTCTTCAAAGGGGGAATGGGTTTCACACTAGGGAAAAGGGGTTTTTGGCTAGGGGAATGAGCTTGGAAGGTAAATTTCTAGGGAAATGTGCAAAACCAAGGGGCAAGGGTGAAAATGAAGGGAAAAGGGTATTTTCATAAGAAATGAAGGGGTAAAAGGGGAAATTAGTAAGTATTTAGTGGGGGGTAAAATGAAATGAAGGGGAAGTTAACAAAATTAGCTTATAAGCATCCTTTTACTTTTATAACTACTCCTACACACTTAAACACATGATTAGACATGATAGATGTTCGTATGCTTCATTCACATTTGTACTTTCTACAACCTTTCTTCTACTTACCCTTTTACCTAACCTAACATTTTTTGTCACTTTGTTGGGTGCATTTAAGCTAGCAGACCCTTTCCTTTCCTTTTTATTTTGAAAAGTAAACTATTTTCTTCTAACCTTATATCTTCCAATGAATCAGATTAAGCTTATTCTCAGATTTGGCCAAATCTTTATTCTCTAACTATAAACAGGAAATTTAAAGCATGAAGTAGCCAAGATTAAACAGTTTGACTATGATGCATTGTGGCATGTATGACAAGCTACACACAACCATTATTTTAGGCAGTAAAGTAAAGAGTAGTGGCACTTGGACTCGCACACTTTCATTATCTATTTTGTTTGGGGTTCATATTTTTTCATTTTTTTTTATCTTTTCTGATTCTTTTTGTCCTTTGATATTTCTTTTAGGATATACCCTCTTCACATTTTTCAATTTTAATATGGAAAACATTTGCAGAAAGTAAAGGTATTTCATTATTACAAGTTAACCATATTCAATTCAAAATTATGAATCCTATTATTATAGGACTTTAAAACCTGGTAAGAAGTATCAACTAGACCTTAGACCATTTGGTGTAGGAGTCTTAGAAGTGGGTCGTACAGCATCGCCTTCACCATAGTTGCGTGTAGAGGTAATTAGGATGTCCTTGTTGGTAGAAAGGGTGTGGCATGCACAACAAGCCAAGGAAGGTGTATGAATAGTCCTAACACACGGAAGGTGGTGTGAGGGCACCCCTTGGAAACCTGTGGAAACACATGGCTTGGAAGGGAACACACGAGAAAATATGCATCACAAACTGGAAGGTAGGTGAATCAACAATCCAAAATGATGGTTAAACCAACAACACATCTTAGTAAGATTCATAAATACATATACAGAAAGAGTCTATACATACATGCGTAAGAAACCAACTACATATATCATTAGAGTAACCAAGATAACTGAAATACAATAAAAACATATGCATGAAATGTGTTGACTCTGTTATATTAAGAATTGAAAGTTCCAATCATATAGTACAACCATGGCCAACCACTAGTCCCAATAACGTAACGTTATAATCACTACCACCTACTCCTCCAAAGAGATGTACTAGCTCTACACTGTGGAGAATTCAAGTCTCCAATACACTCCAAGATTTCTCTAGGATACTACTATCAAAAGTTTAGCTGCCCAAAAGCCCTTACAATGAGTTATGAGGTTCTATAAATAGAAAAGGGTGGGGTGATCATTGACATTCCCCTTTGTGACTCTCCACCTACCCTCATAACTCTTCACCTACTACATCACTATTACATTCAACTATCGACATTTTGTCTTTCACTTTTACAAGATGTCACACTACAATTTGCACATGTACCAATGTGATACAAAATAGGCTTGAGAAAGCAATACAAGCTATCACTAAGACTTGGACATTTTTCGGAAGACCAACTCTTTGACATCCTTGTGATGATTGATGGTGGCGAACTGATGCCAAGCTTGGTAGTCTGTGATGGTGTCCCTGTACTCTGTTGTGACATCTTTCTTGAATCAAACTCTTGCCTCTGTTGCATCTGGGTACACTAATTTGGCTCCTCTATCCAACTTGTTTGATGACATGTGCATCATCATATTGAGTGTTGTCAGACCAGTGACATACTGGTGCATAGTGTCTGCGTTGATCACCAAGCTTACTCTGGTGGCTATGCGCATCAACTCGTCAAAGTAGATTTCTAGCTCCAGTCGGACTTGATTCTTTGTCTTTGCCTCAATAAGTGTCCCAATGGTTGGGATCACATGCGTGTGCACAACAACATCCATGCTTCTGAACACCCGTGCATGTGAAGCATGCAAATTGGTGATGAGATGCAAGAGTTCCTCATAATTCTAGATCTGACTTCAAATGCATGCCTTCAACTCTACTACCTTGGGCTTTATCAACCTGGGCAAGTATAACAGGGCTCCTTGTATCTCATTTTCCATGTTTGCATGTGATTAATGGTAGTGTGAAAATATGACAAGATGCGTTCTCTTCTAGCATAGTGTTGCTGCCAACAATTGAGACGAACGACTGACTTATTCGTAGTGACAAATCTGGAATACAACATTTGCTTGAATATCTCGAGAGGCGATACTTCATTCAGTATTTCTCTCTTCAACTCTGCTCTATTCGATGTTGAAACCTATTCTTATCCCTGCTTGGCCGTTTGTAACTCCTAAACCATTCGCTCATTCTCTGCTATCAAGAAGCAAACACTTGAGCTAGTGGCTTCGGTATATGCTCTGGTAGCATCAGCCAATGTTGTTGGATGCTTGCGCACATCAAATAAGATCACTTATTCTTCAAACTGCGTAGGAGATGCGTTGACATCCAAAGTAGTCACTCTGCGCAATTACACAAATCTATGCAGTGACTTGTCGAATGATATGTTGTGCATCTCTGCTTCCACATTGTCTCTAAGGATCTCAGTATCTCCTTGATCGCTCAAGACTTTCTCTGGTTCTGGATCTAGTGGAGTTGATGGGTTGACCTCTTGGTTGTAAGGCATGAGGTCAATATCCTATTCTTACTATGGCTGCTCCAACTCTGTATCCATCTGCTCAAGTATCTGTTCAATCTCTTGAGTGAAGTCTTGATCCTATGACTACTCACCCTATCTACTTTGTGTCAGCTGCTCAGATGAGTCTACAACCTATATGACCACAGTTTCATCAATGTGTGCATGTTGCGACTCCTACTGTGTCTGTCTCTATTGCGCTTCCTTCTCATGTCTGCACAGCTCTTGCTCCTCTCGGAGTTGTTGCTTCAACTCTTGCAACTCCTTCACTGTTTCCTCCATCCTCTATTCCTCTCTCTGCCTTTGCCCATTCCTCATGTCACGTTGTCGCCTTTTCGACTCTATCTCCAAATATTCTTTCTCCACAAGTAGATTTTCTTTGGTCTTGCAACTTTATTTTGCCTCTGCGCTAGTGACAACCTTCCTCTTGCCTTTTTCAAGCGTAGGTCTATTTCCCTTTGCTGCTGTTGATGATGGTGCTATCTGAGATGTTGCTTCGCGCCACTTTTCTAACCATTCCATAACTATGCTAACCGGTTCATTGATCTTGGAGAAGCTGTGACAATATATCCATGGGTCTTCATCCCAAAGGCATGCCCCGTGGATCCAAGGAAATTACACTCTTGCACAGTGGTCCTTTACAAAGCAATGCAGGTCATACAGATTGAAACTTCTAGTATCGAAAGTAAATCTTTTGAACTGTTCCATCTTGGCATCAACATGCTTGAGATTCTGTATCTCGTACAACCCTACCCGCAAAGGAAGAGCAGGCCAAGGTTCCTTCTTCTTTCGTTGCAGTCTAGATGATAGTCTTGTCGAGATGTGCTATGATAGTTCTTACACAACAATATTTTCCATGGAAAAATTCAATAGAACATGCGGATTCTTCTCCATGTTGTACAGTTGTATGAAGTTTCCAAGAGGTGAGGCATACCAATCTGCAATGTCAATGAATGCCTCCATCGCTTCCTGTGACATGCAAGGTGGATCTTGCTCAAATATCATCTTATACAATGGGGTGAAAAAATGGCCTAACAATTGTGTGATGACTCCGCGAAATATGCATTCGCAAAACAATCTATAGTAAGTGTGTACAGAGGTTCCCACTGATGTCCATGTCAAACTCAAGCCTGAGAACTTCTCATGGGCACTGATTGTATCCAAAATGTATGCAAACATGTATATCTCTGCTTTCTGACCTTTGGGCAGATTTTGGGCTTTTGATACATGTTTTTTCTTCCCGTGAGCCAATATGTCACACCAGTTGTATGGTCTACCTTCACTAGCTAGTTGGTCCAACGCAATCACCCAAATCTACGGGAAAGTCTCTGTATTGTCTTGGTCTTACAAGTGATACACAAAGATGATCAAGTACTGATATGCCTTCCATAGTATCTTTGTCTTGTAATCCTGGTTGGTTTTCATCCTGAACTTCGCTGACTCTTTCACCTAGCTCTTTAAGATGTCTCTGTAGTGCTACTTGGTCTGCTGAAGGGTGTCACCATCGTGATCACCGACTGCGGCAAGTGGTACATCTACTGAAAATACTTTGCCCTGAATGTAGCAAGCTCTATCCCACCAGTACTGCTTAACACCATTGTCTCGGGATCAATGTGCGAGATGATCCAATATATCATTTCCGCGCATGGAAACGCGGGATACTTGCATGCAATCCAGTACAATTCAGACTTGTGAATATTCCCATAGACCTTGTGGCCTTCCAGATCTTCCCCAAATGTTCC
>APFE030697612.1:0-12217 GCA_000404065.3 Pinus taeda
ACATTTAAAAAAAAGCATATGTACAATAATCATTCAATTATCATTTAGTTTTCAAGATCACGCGATCTACCATAGGAAAAGAAAGGGAAAAGAAAGACGAGGCAATTGTTAGAAAATGAATTATTTTTGGAGAAGAGGTGGCAATCACAATTACATGGATTAATCCTCACGCGTATTTAAATGTTTCCACATATGATATGTAGATTAATACAAGTTTGAACAAAAATATTCGAAGGTTGAAACAGCGTACAATATAGTTATAAAATAATTTAATATAAATATATTCCTAATAAATTTTAATTATTAATTATAATCCATTGTGTAGGTTCATCCATAACATAAGATAATGAGAGTTGGAGAGTGATTATTGATTAAAATCTGTTAATTAATTAAATTTATCATCGATATTTAAGCCGGAATAGTCTGTTGTACGCAAAGGCAAAGTGTCGGTGCTACCATGATAAGGTTTGACATAATTTTCTACGGACTTTAATCAACCAAACGCCTCACCGGCCCACAGCAGCAGATAAAGTTGTGTCGCAGTAGAATTAGGAATAAGGAAAATGTATGATAAGCGTTTTCCAAATTTGATTGTCTAGAGTTTGAAGAATTTTCCCTTTTTCTAAATAAAGTGCAACTAACATATATAGTTCATACATTATAAAGAAAAACAGTTTCGTAATTAGAACATAATTTAAATGCATGCTCAATCAAAGCTCCCGATAAAGGAAAAGCAAAAGACCCTTTGAGATCTACAATAATATGTAGGAATAAATTTGAGATTCAGAGAGGGAGAGAAAAATACTACAACATCAAAAATATAATCAAATTTATTCTCTGGGAGGACATCACACATGTTGAACCAGTATTTTCAACACATCCTCTTGGAACCTAGAGTGGAAAAACAAGAGGCCATCAAGTAACCAAACTCATCCCCTTAATCGAAACTAATGAGCATAATGATGCACTTCTTTGAGAAAACACATAGGAGGATGTTGGAGAAATTATTACAGCAATGTACCACAATAAGGCCCCTAGTTAGGATAGTTCAACATAGATTTCCTACAATAATGCTTGCTAATAATCAAGGAGGAGGTATGGAGAGGCATGGAAGAGAACCAAAAAGAAAAGATGATACTCAAAGAACTAGACACCACATTCTTAACAATGATCCACAAAAGGGACAAGGTGAAAGATCCTAGTGAATACCGTTCAATTTCCTTATGCAATGTGGTTTATAAAATAATAACCAATATCATAGCCAATAGGCTAAAACTACTCCTTCCCAAACTTATTTCTCCAAATAAAACAATATTTGTGGAAGGAAGACAAATTCTGAATGGAATCATAGTGACCCATGAGCCATACACTCATTTAAGATTAATAAAAAACTAGATATGATACTAAAGTTAGATTTTTATAAGGCTTATGACAAACTAAATTGGGACTTTCTGTGATGCACCTCAAAAGCTTTTGCATTTACAACTAACTAGTTCATGTGAGTATATAACCTGGTTTCCTCAATATTCTTCTTAATTATGATCAATAGTTCCCCATCCACACCATTCCATTCAGCCAGGGGAGTTTTGTAAGGGAGCCCATTCTCTCCTTTTCTATTTATTCTAGTAGTGGAAGGATTGGGTCACCATTTTAAGATAACAAATACTAAGCATATATTGAACGGAATCCATTTATATGAGGACAATCTTCCCATAAACCATTAGTAATTTTTTGTTGACATGATTTCCTTAGGCGTGAAAATGGTGTAGGAAGAAAAAAAATTCAGTCAAATACTAGATATTTGCTCAGTAACATCATTTAAGGAGTTAAATGGAATCAAATCCTAGTTCTTCTTCTTGAATAATGCTATGAATGTGTAGAGACATGATGCCAAGATGTTGGATATTTATATAGAAAACTTCCCTCACAGTTACTTTAGGCCCCTTTAGTAGATAGCTCGCTCCCCTAGAGCCTTTGGGAGGAATTTTTAATACAAATTCAGAGGAAATTAATAAGTTGGACATTTATATATGTAAACATGGTAGGTAATTTATTCCCACTCAGAGATTTGTTAAAAGGTGTACCTATATATCCTTTCTCTTCTATCACAGATCTTGGTTTCACTCTAAAGGAACTATGGAGAATTCAATGAGCCTTCCTATGGTGAGGATCTAGAGTGGAAAAGAACTCGCCCCTAGTGGCCTGGGATAAAGTGTGTTGTTAGAAAATGAAAGGCAAACTAGGTTTGAGGGACCCTCCAATAATAGACACGGTGTTGGGTGCCAAAATTTGGTAAAATGGATTCAAGGATTAAGGGATATTTGGAAAAATATATCGACATGTAAATACACATCCACAATTCCCCCTGAACAAGTGATAGGATTGAATGACTTTGCCCCTAGATTATCCATTTGGCCTTTAGCAAAGAAAGAAATGGGGATGATTCAAAATTACAGCCTTTGAGATATCAAATATGGAAACTCCACATTGTTTTGGGAGGATTCATTGAAACAATTGCCTAAATTAGGGAATCATGGAGAGCTTGAAAAAAATCAAAACATAAATGAACACCTATATAAAAGTCAAGATAAGTGATGACTAAATAGAGGATACATAGAAATAACTCTTATGCAAATGGATTGGTCTAAAAAACTTGGAACCCTAAACCAACAGAAGAAATATAAAAAAACTTCTAAAAGGACCTTGAGCACCAAAATATTTGTATCACAGTCGATGAGGATAAGCTTAAATGGGGTCATGGTTCTAACGTACCTTATCAATCAAGGAGGCATATCATCTAGAAGCAGTCATCATGATTAACAAATGGAGGATGTATGGTAGAAAATTTGAAAACACCATTTATGGCCAAAAGTCTCAATATTTATATTGTTTTTAATACCAAATAAACCTCTCAAATGTGACAGTATTCATAAGGGGAATCTTAAGAGACCCTCTTCTTTCTCAATATATCTAGTAAATAGTGAAACCTTAGAATGTTTGTTAAGCCTTTATGCATTCACTAGGGGCCTCTAAAAGAAGCTAGGGTGATGAAAACCTACCTTTCCAAACCTCTGTGACCCTCTTTCTAACTTAGGATAAAGCCTATGCAGCACTCTATCTATTATTAAAACTTTTTGTGGCCAACCATTTTAATTAGAACCACGCATATAGTCTCCATGGTAGCCTCACCTTAACCAATACACAGTTGAATCCATGTCAACTAATTTGAAACGAAGCATATTAGTAATGTTGTGCTAACTCCCCTTTAAGAATAAAACCCAAGATGCTTATAATTTTCTTATGAAGTGGTTAAGGATTCAATACTTTTTCTTAATTAACTGATTCCCATAAGAGTTTCTTGTGTAAATGTTATAAACAATTTAAAATAAAACATACACTGAAAAACAACAATATAGTAGTAAAGAACATCAAAATACAACACACATCAAGAACATGATAAAGGAGTTCACCCCACCTAGGCTGCCTCTCCCTGGTCTAGCTTCCAATGGATTCGACCTCACTATTATGCTCAAAATTACAACAAAAGTTTGTTTACAATGCTCAGATGCTTCTGAAACCAATCTTAATGAGTTCAAAATACTCAAAAATGGCTATCTAACCTCTTTATTCATCCAAATTGGATAAGAACCAAAGAAGTTATGGCTTCTACTAGTTCTCCCTCAATTTGTTCCACATATTGCTCCAACACCGGAAAAATCGTCATTTCTGCTCCAAAATCCACTAATTGAGTGAATATTTTTCCACGCCATAGGCCATAACCTGTCGGTTGTATCGGAAATTGCAATTGACGAAGTTCAGAGGGTTGAAGGTCTTCTTAACAAAGCGAAACATTACAATTGCTATATCGGCGGACCCGATGGGAATTTTCAACGAAATTTATAAACACCTCGTGTTCGGGTACTTTATCGCATTTTAAAGTTCAACGGAGAACTAGCAGTAGCCCTAAGAAGACTTTTTCTCCTGTGACATGCTATTTGTGATCTACTATTGATCACATCAGAGCCTGGTAACTGTCCGAGGTCGATTTTGACATGTTCTCCCCTCACCGATCTACAATTCTGATTCGTGATTGCCTTATCGCATCACAACCGTGAACCCATCGAGGCCGATTTGTAATACCTCTCCATCTGTGACTTGTGATTTTCGATATGAAAGGGCCAATTGTTGGCTGCTACTTGGTGCATCCTCATCCGATGAAGGACTTGCCACATCATCCAATCTTGCCATGTGGGCAAGTCAAACTTGAACTTTGAGTTGCTCTAACTTCTGCATACAAACTCGGATTTTAGTTGCATTCACATCGTTGGATTCAGAATGACTAGCTCTTTGATATGAATATAAACTTATCCAGATTATGACACTTTGATTTTTGAGCATAAACTTGAGCACTTGATCACTCCTCCCCGCTAGAAGCCTTTTGGATGCCAAAAGGAACACTTGTAGTTATTGAACAGATGAGGGTATCGTTCCCTCACCTTCCCCTCCTCAATCCATTTCAACTTTGACTATTTTTTATCTTTCAGACCCACTCGAAGATAATTAAGATTTCCCTTCTTTGATGATCACATTCTTCTATCAACCAGAGTGTCTTGTTGAAGCACATCAACAAATTATGGAGAAAAACCTACAATTGATGGAATTTTTACATTTTCTCCTTGATCTTCAATCAAAGGAGGCTCATACAATTTCAAATTTTGAACATTAACAATGGATTAAATTTGCATATGTGAAGGTATTATGTGGAATTTTGCATCTACGGATAAATACAATTTCCCTAGGTGGGTAGCTACAACTATAACAACAGATTTAAAGAGTTCATCCTTTTCCTATAGAAGATAAATAAGAAAAGGGACCTACTTGTTATCTTTCGCTTCCTTTTGTCTCCTTTGAATAGATCCCATCGCTCCTTCTCCAACAGAATCTCCTCGATAAGTACCTGCAATCATAAATAGAGGACAAAAACCAATCAAAGCAAGAGATCTATACACTATAAGCAAATGGAATTGAAATCATTTAAACATATATTCATCATACATAAACACAAGAATATGGGAAAAGGTGTAAACAACTTTATTAAGTAGAAGGAAGATTTACAACCAAAGAGTCTGATCCCATGTCACTCATTTAGCTTGAGTTCCATCCTTCATCACACCAAAAGCACAACACTCTGAGAGCATAGCAATACTTTCTTACAATCTCAAACCTCAAACCAATAGTATCTCCTTACAAATTCTCAAAGTCTAGCCCCTGATCACTATGATGAGTGCTCAATTTATAGGAAAATGGAGGTGGTTTTGCCATAAATTGGGCATTGAATGGCTTTCTAATTTGGGAGTTAGTTTCCATGGAGGAAGGGATCAGAGGATAGGAGGTTATTTTATTCATTCGCTATCCAATTTTGAGCTCATAGGAGACGATAAGAGGTGGGAATCTTCTAGAATGGTCTAGAATGAAGGAATATTCCCATCACCCTATGAAGATTTCGCTCAATCTTGTCGAGCGCAGGTCAAAGTGGGCCTAGTTGCTCTGCACAATAGGCTTGAATGGGCCTAAGTGCTCTCCAGCACACTTACCCATGACCAAGGCTACGCTCATCCCTCAAGGAGTCATTTCAGCATGTCTTCAAGCTAGGAAACTATCAGGAATGATGGCATTCAATGTGATGACTTTCTTAGGGCATGTAGCAACTGAATTAGGGTTTGATGAGCCCTAAAAGTACTCATTTGAATGAAGGGAGTGATGTGCCCAACTAGACCAGTAACAGTTGCCTAATAAAGCATGAAGTCGAAAATAATGTCGAGTGATATGCTTTACGATGTGACGAGGAGGTTCTAAAGCGGATGGTAACCTGCATCAATTACAATACATAATATCATGATGTTTCAGATTTTTTCATGAATCGTTGAGGGAAGGCATACCCATGCTCAGCACATAAACTTTCTTTACATGTACATGGATAGTCGTCTACAAATATAGACCCATTATGGGATGAAAATCAGTATTAAAGCCATCATACACATACTTTGGTACTTTCCTGAAATCGCAACCCGGATGGATGAAACTAGATCCGGGGTCTTCTATCTCATTCAATCATTCGCTCAAGTGTGATTCTAACCATGTGAATATGTGATCTGAAGTTGAACATGGGAAGACACCATCTGATTACCAACCAATGATGTAAGTCATTAACAAGTGCGAGAGAAATCACTGATAATGGTAATGATCCTCAAGGTACTCCAATACATTCTGCATGTTGTGAATGGATGTTTTGATCTCGAACACCAGACAAAGTCTTTCGGTCGAAGGCCCGTAATTTCAACCTGTCGCCAAAATTAAGAAACTTTCCATTGATGTATGCAAGCTCCAAGGTATTGGAAGAGTGTTTCTATGTCAACTTCTTAGATAATGTGCTGATGTCGACAAGAAGAGACTCGTCACAAGAGGGCCTTGATGTATCCCACATCAATGACACGAAATGAGCGTAATGATTTTTGGAGACAAAATGTGACTGAGGACACAAGATTCAGGAATGGCGGTCATGAAAATGAATGTTTATGAGTATTGTAAAAGATGAATTTAACTAAATGACTTCTCTTGAACATGTCGGCGAAATTGAACGAATTGGTGGCAATGACCCAAAACCAAAGTAATGGATGGTATGATAAACCATAGGTATGATAACCATCAAGAAGGTAACCCAACCTAAATAGTCACACAGATGAAGTGAAAGTGTTATGTTCAAGTGTGACCTGCTGCCATTAAGTGGTTTACCCCTTTTCCATTTTCCCAAATCATTGTTGATTGGCGTCTCTTTATTTTTTATCAAGCTTGAGGAGGATAAAATATGCTTGTTATATAATTTCACCCTTTCGGTGAATCCATCACTATGTGATGTTTTAATGAGTCTAGCAAAGGTGAAACTTGGTCTTGTAATGATGGACAAGTTTGTCGCTATTTGATGTTTTAACGAGTTTGACGACAATGATAACTCGGTCCTTTTCATGTTTAGAGAGTTTGAAAAGGGACAAAAAGAAAACTCTACAAGTTCTTTATCGTAGTTTTGTATCTCAAGTTTGAAAAAGCATAAAATAATACGAGAGAGAACATATTGACCATGTTTGATCAACGTACTCCTTTCTCGTAAATAATCTATCTCAGTCCAGAAAAGGGTTAAATTTATACTAAGTAGATGTCATTTCCAATCCGTTAATGAGCTGAAAAGCACAAGCGCTTAGCAATATTTTCATATTTCAAGAGTCTCAAAAGAGCTTAAGGAGGAATCCAAGGGGGTTCCTTTTTTGATGTTTAACAGAGCTCGAAAAAGAGATAAAAGTATGCTCTATGGTTAAAGTACAAATTCACGATCATGCACGTCAAATTCTGTAAGTCAGTTGTAAATTTGTTCAAAGCAACACCAAATGGATTAAATATACCTGTTTCATTGGTAAAAAATAGGTAAATACTAAATTTTATTCATTTAATAATCATGAAATAAACATAAAACAAGAATTTACTATGTCATTTTCACCATTTGATATTTACCATTCAGTTTGTGCTCTGAACCAATTCTTTACCTCAAACTTTAGCAGCTGATTGTGAGAGATCTGTGGATCATTTCTTGTTTTGTCTAGACCAGGTAGAAGATATACCCATTCTCTTTCTTTTCATGTCATTCTTTTACAGTTTAAGGTAAATTTTTAATGTTTTTAGGGCCCTTGGGTTAGTATATTTCTCCCTTAGATCAGCGTAGCCTTCCACATCGAAAATTATGCCATAAAGCACCCAAACTGAAGGGTACCTACTCTGCAACACATTGTCTCCTTGCCTAGGCTGCGCTAGGTGAATTTCACAAATTTGTTTCAGTTGTTTGGCCCAAAATTTCTTCAGCTTTTTGCATGAAGTGGATCCTAACTAAGCTTATGCTTTGATTTTAGGCTTGCATCGAATAAGAATGTCCATTACTTGGCAAGAAAGAGAGCATGAATAACAAGACCTTGTTTCCCTAAATGATCCCGATGCTTTTGAGGCCCTCAAAAGCTCTCGATTGCTCAAATACTTCAGGTTGTCCAGAATGAGGCAACAATTAGAACTATTGTAGTTCTTAGTTCATGCATGGGATCCAATGGATTATGCTTTTCACATAAGGAAAAAAGTGGTCCCTATTATGATCGATGATGTTTACTTTCTTACAGGGTTGTCGAGACATGGTGCCCCCGTTTCTCTTTCAGGG
The DNA here is from genome assembly GCA_000404065.3 of Pinus taeda. Lineage (NCBI taxonomy): Eukaryota > Viridiplantae > Streptophyta > Pinopsida > Pinales > Pinaceae > Pinus > Pinus taeda. Next base: position 8,252 of record APFE030697612.1, read on the forward strand.
TTTGCTTGTGGAGGTGAAAATAAACATCAGGGATGTAAATGATTTTCCTTTGAGAACAATCCTTTTCACTATCGTAAAGTTGGTAGGCAGTGTGACACGTCATCTGGCGAACAGATCATACATGCAATATGCACTTCAGTGTCTTGGGCCAACTGTATTCAACTAATGTGAGGTTGTATTTTCTTCACTGAAAGAGCAGCTGACAAAAGTAAAGTGCAGTAAGATGAATAATTTTAGCTATGGATCACTCTCAATTGCTTTTACTTTAGAGAGAATTCCATTGATGCAAGCTTAGCATGTAACACTGGGTGTACCTAGTCCTAGAGATCCACAGATGTAGAGGTGGGTTGAATTGATGGCTAGATATGTTTGTCAGTAATCAATCACATTTTCTACTTCATTCTTCAGTTGGCTCAATTGAAAACACATTGTCATTGAGAAGCATCCATACGCAGGGATGGATTTTTGTGGAGATCCAGATTTGAATTTACGAGTGAGTGCTCAATGGGATGCTATAGGTAAGTTGTTTTTGACCAAATGTTTTTTATTTTTAAGTTTCTACATGTTTTTGTGTTTTTGATGTTTCGAAGACTAAAATAAAATTGTTCTCATGCATATAGATGTTGGTACTATTCGACCTATGGGATATCAACAGGAGGTAGGTGGACCAGTGTGAAGAAATTTCGGGACCACAGTTCTCTAGGATTTGGATTTGACCAAGACATTGGCAGTGTTGCAGGATCTTCTAGAGGGGTTAACCCTCGGTATTCCGGATGTTTGAATCGAGGAGTTACCTATGAGGCTACATCGCCAAACTATTGGTGTTCCTAGCCTTTGGATGAGGCTATTATGCATGATAGCTCAAGCTGTGACCTGTTATCATGAGCATCACTCAGTCTACTTACGACAATTTTTCTATGAATTTTGAGTTTTTAGGTCAGATGACCAAACATGTCTTGGACACAAATTTTGTAAAGAATTTTAAAAAATCTATCTATTTTTTACTTTCATATTTTATATGTGGTTATGTATAATCCTATTCAACTAATGATGCGAATTGAAAATTTACTTTTACATGTGTCGCAAATGTCTATTTGACACATAGTTCGTTAATGGATCCATTAATGTGTTAAAGTTTCTGGAAATATGTTGATATTTAATATACTCAAAATGTCTTTCCAAAATATGAACTCTAAGGAACATACAAAGAATAGTCGGGTTTCGCACAGTATAAACACTTATAAGTTGTAGTACGATGAGTTGTGAGACCAGCCTAATGATGATTCAGCGAATGCGAAGTGGAATGGCATCAGAGAGAAGTTTGATCAATGTGCTATACTCAGCGATATTGTCCATAGAACAACCAATACAAATCACTTGAAAACTCACTAACTCGCCACTTGGAGAGAAAATGGGCCATGCTGCAGAAGATAGGTTATGTGTACTACGACTAGCACCATCTACGTAACCATCAAATAATTCCAAAGATTTTGACATCTGCAAAAAATGTAAATCAGATTACTTAACCACATAAAAACTCTAAAAGACACACTTTCACACACACATGCAATTAAAGAATATATACAGTGATTTTATTACACTCAATTGAGCATAGTAACATTTGCGATACAGCCCATTTCGGGGTTGCGACAATGGAATTCCATCATAATCTACCAACTCGTAGCCCATTTTACCAAAACATTCTTGACAATATAGGGGCCCATCCATACTGGTTCAAATTTTCCTGCTCCTAGTTTATCAACTTCCTGATCATAAAGCAAGACCAGGTCTCCTTCTGAGAAAATGTGAGGCTTGAAATTTTGGTCATATTGCACCTTGACTCATTTCTTATTTGGTTCGCAAGCTGATGTGGCTTCATGATGGGTTTCATCCAGATGGATATTGCGCCTTGACTCATTTCTTATTTGGTTCGCAAGTTGATGTGGCTTCATGACGGGTTTCATCCAGATGGATGAGTGCTAAGAAACACACTTCTTCATCAAAAGTGTCAGGTAATAGGTCAATTGCGAGTTTAAGGGATGAAATTTCACATTGTATCGGCAAGATTGCCTACGGACCATACACCAATTGAAATGGTGTGAATCCAATTTCATTCCTTGCCAAAGTTCGATATGCCCACAAGCATTCGCTTTAGGACTTTGTTGATGGCCTCCACTTGTCCATTAGCTTGCGGATAATAAGGAGTAGAACTATCATGTGAAATTCCTAACTTGGCAATTAATTCAGTCGACATGGGATTGTGAAAATGCAACCAATGATCTATAAATATAGTCTGTGGTACACCAAACATGCAAGCCACATGGTTGAAAAAGAAAAGTGCAACCGTCTCACCACTGTTGTTTAATGTAGGCATCGCCTTGGCCCATTTTGAGAAATAGTCAACGATGACTATAATATACCCATGCCCCCCGACCGAGTGAGGGTTACATGTCATGAAGTCAATGCTCCATTTGGAAAATGTTCCAATAGCAACAATAGGATGCAATGGCGTAGGTGGTAATCTAGCTTTACAGTCATAGATCTGACATGCATGACAGCTTCTGACAGCAATAATGCAATCTTTGAATATGGTAGGCCAAAAGTAACCAGCAAGGAGAAATTTATATGCGGTAGAATAACCAGAGAAGTGTCCACCACAAGCACCTGAATGGCAATTATTCAAAACTTTCTCGACTTCCTCATGTGTGATGCACCTCCATCAAATCATATCGATACCACGATGGTAAAGAGTGTCATCAATGATCAGATAATATTTGTCTTGGTATCGGATACATCGTTGTTGCGAGCGAGAGGTATCAGGCCAGAAAGTTTGGGTCTAGAGATAAATCAGTATATCTCCATACCACGGGTCAGATGATGAAATCAAGAATAGAGACTCACCTAGAATTGATGGTTCTAATGTTGAATCAATGTTATTCAAGGAAAGGTCATAAAGAAACTCGCCAAAAACAAGAGATTTCTTTGATTTGGATTTGATGAATTCCAAATCAAATTCCTACAAAATGACAATCCATTTTGAGTATTTTCCCCCCAACAATTGATGTGACAAAATATATGTCATACAGTTGCAATCTAAAATGACAATGGTGTTTTAGAGCAGGGTGTAGTGGGAAAATCTTTGTACAGCTTCAACAATAGCCAGAGCTAACATTTCGACATAAGAGTACTTAACTTTGGTGAAAATAGCAGTTTACGGGAAAGGTGGAATTGGTAAATCAACAATTGTATCATTGATATTTCAGCTCAAATAATATATCAAATGTTCAATCCCATCTTCTTATTGAAGTAAAACCATTCCAATGGTTGTATCTGCAGCGGCGAGATACAAGAAGTAGTCGTTTTGATAATTCAGGGAATACTTTAATGATACTCTAATCAAGGTATCTTTAAGAGCGTTAAAGGAAGCTTGCACAACCTGATCAGGGAAAATTTTAAGAACCCCCCCTAAATTTATAAGTATAATAAATGGGCGAATCTCCATGAAGTAGAAAATTGGAAGGCGATTTTAGATCAATAAAATATAATTATGTTATATATTTTTGGCTGAATCCTCACACAGGCCATGGTAATATTTTTACTCAATGGTGATAAAATCTTGTAAGAATCTTGTATTACCATGGTTATCATAAACCTGGAGCTAAAAATTACTATTAGTAATTTATAAAAATTAATAAAATTAATAGTTGATTTTTATTTTAACCAAGCTAAAATGTTTAAGATACATTAAATTAGAACATCCATTTTTACTCTTGATCCAGCCCTGAGAGGGATCAAATATTTTTTCACTCTATGCTAGTTTGCATATCACGATATTTGATACCTCTCGGGGGTTAGTAGATCCAGAGTAAAGATGGATCTATGCTAGTTTAATTCCCTCATTTAAATAGGCTACATTCTAGGTGAATACCATGGTTCAATACCATGTGCCATTTTAGTGAATACCAT
>APFE030697629.1:3312-18236 GCA_000404065.3 Pinus taeda
ATTGGATAGAAGAAGCCAGGACATGCAAACAGAAGTCAACAGATTCATGGATAAGTTTGCAGCATTACAGGGAAGAGGTCTTCCTGGCTTGCTGAACAGTGCAGGGAGACTACTATCACATGAAAATTATGCAAAAAGGGTGAACACATTTGCCACCAATCGGATCATTCAAGGATCAAGTACTTCAGAGGTAACAGGGCCAGCATCTGGGCAAAGTCTCTATGACAGAGTAGAGAACTTATTTTTTATTACGAATGAGATCAGACATTTGTTTGAAGTGCCTCCAAACTTCTACAAATACACAGAGGCAGATGAAACCTTAGATGCAATTTCGAGACATCAATTGCCTACACAGGAGTGGTGGACCAGCATGATACAGTTGTTGCTGTAAAAAAGAGGTTTTCATCAAAGTTTTTTGTCAAAAAACATAAGTCATCATATTTAGAAAATGTGATGCATACACTATGACTGGAGAAGAGTGGAATGAGCCAACTCAGCAGGAAGATTCGGCCACTAAAAGCAACACTGACAGCTACAGGTAACAGGGCCGAGAAAGCTACAGCATGACAAAGCATAAAGACACATCATTCAACATTAATGCAGAACGCTTAACCGACTCAGTGGCCTCCAAAGGTCAAGAAGATTTCTGACATAATTAAAGATTATTTATTTTATATTTAGGGCAGAAATAACTTCCTTATCTGCTATTTTGTAAAGTTGGTGAGCGTATTTAATTTATCAAGTGACTCAGCGGTTCAGATATTTTGAAAAAACCGATTTTATATATTCCCCCTTGCAGAAGCTTGCAGGGGTTGCTGTTTTTCTTGTTAAAATGGAGAACTCGGCTGTAATTTCTGGAAGAATAATATAAACAAAGCTTGGAGTTTACAGGAATTGGGTCTTACTGATGCATGCTGTCTTGGAACCATTGAATGCTACAGGATTCTAGTGCTATGGCTTAATATAATAAGTGTTCTCTCTCTCTTGTTAATGTTTTATTATTTTTTTTAACTCACATCTCTCATATGTTGTTCTAAATCTAGAAAGAAAGAAAAATAATAGCTCAGGATTCGTCCATGGAGACACCCTGATCTCAATCTGTCTTTACTATAAATGTTTTCTATGACTTCAGCTATTTAATTGGAATTCTTAACTGCCCCAATAAACCCTGAATATTTGACAGTTACTATTTAGTAATTCATGTATGCTACTAAGTAGAAATTGTTGTTCAAATTGTTATCACACTGTCCATAATTCCATTTCCCACTGTTTCACTCACTAATCAGAATTTATATTAAGAATAGCCATCTAGCCTTGCAGTAAAACTTTCTCCATCACAGGCACCAGGACTGTCTCAGATTTCTGACTCCATATGCCCAATGGACTAGAATCTTTCACACATTTCATGCCCTTCTCACAACAACAGTTCACAACCAAAGTCTCAAACAAAAAAACTGAAACTTATAACTAGCCTAAAATCTTCACAAAACAGAGCTAAAACTTAACGAGAGAGCCCTCTCTGATTATAGTTAGGCTAGGACCTACACTCCAAACTTGGTTAGTGGTTACCCCGGCCGTATTCCCTTGGGAGTCATAGGGAACAACCTGGGTGTTAACAACGACGTCGCAAAGTGCTTGGTTAGGGCGGTACGATGATTTGTTGTCGGTGCATGTTGCTAGTGTTTTACTTGCGACAATTCCTGTAAGTTTCAAATTTTGAGGTTTGTTTGGTCAATCAGCGAGTGTATTCTGTCATCAAAGCTTGTTTTGCTCCTCTTTGTTGTGTCAAAAGTGTTGGTTGTTAAGATTTTTGATTCTAGTTTTCAAGTCTTTTCAAATCCTCCCTCTTGAACCGTGTGACCTAAATACCCTAGGGTTTCTCCACTACATGGTTTTGTTGGGTCACTCTTTCATTGATATCTTTAGACTCTGCTTGGTATAATATTTCTCATTGTTTTAGGCTTCCTCATTTTCATTGTTTTTCATCCTCTTGATTGATTTGTGGCATTTGGTCACCAAAATTCCTTGTGTTTTTCATGCAGTCTCCTTCTTTCGCTTAGCATAAATCGCTTTGCTTCCCAGTCAATGAGATAGTTTTCCAATTTCGTAAAAAAGGATTATTTCTTTAGTTTTGAGTCTATGATTCATTTTTGCATGTAGTTTCTTATCATTTATTCAATAAAATGAAAAATTTTCATTCATATTGTATTAAGGTTTGAAAGATGATTTTTGCATTAGTAGATTCTTGAGATTAAGACATTGAAAATAAAAAGTGTGTTTCTCATTCTTTCTTGTTCAGATTGCTTGCAAGTTTGACTAAATGGTAGAAGTGTTCCTTTTTATTTGATTGGTTTTCTTGTTTTCCATTCAGTTGTTATGCATTGAACATATGACTCTTCCTTAGCTAGTTGTTCATCCAACGAGAATGGTCTTTTTTCTCATTTAGTTGCATTCTAGGAGTGTTGAAGATGCATTCAATAGGGCCTTACAATCGAGACTTAATTCAAGATTAACTGTTAAAATTTATTGAGTGAACTTAAAAATACATTGGAACCTAACACTCACATATCTAGAGGTCTAGGCTAGAGACGTGTTCCGGTGTTGTTAAACCTAGTTCCTATTGTTCTCACTAAGGTTGGTTGATTCCTCCTTTTGTGATACAATAGATGCTAGTACGGATTTATGCTCCCTGTACCGTCGTGTATATATTGGGAGACCCCACTAGGTTATCATCCTATTATCCATAGGAAGCTGAGTCTACCGCCTTACGAGTCGTAATGCACCGAACATAGCATTCAAGAAGATTAACTGTCGTACGAGAAGTCCTTGGTCATTTCTCTTTCATTTTATTACCAAGGTGCATATGCAGTTTTATGATTTTTCTGGTAAAACTCTTTCCTAGAATTCCAGAGAAATCACTTTCATTCCTTTTTCACTCTTTAAAAGTAAAAGGATCATCTAAGCACTTTTCCTTTCAAGATCAAGTCCAATAGAAAGTGATAGAGTCAGCTTTTGTCCTTTTCTCGAATCTTAAAACATGAAAAGGAAAAGTTTTGTTTCAATGTTCTAAAATTAACTTCCCATGAAACAGTCCTGGTAACAGTTGATTTCCTTAGTGATTCCTTAGAGTCAATTCCAATGGCAACATTTATGGAGTCTACTAGTCAAGGTTCCCCTCAGAAGAGAACCATGGTCCTTTTCATTCCTTCGAAAACATTGGTGCTCCGTATATGGAAACGTTGTCCCTCCCTAGGTTAACCATTGGTTTACCTGTCTTGTTATTTTCGACCTCAGTAATCCTGAGTGTCTCGAATCTGTCCCCATCATATCCTTCATTTGAATCACATTATGAGGATTCTAAGGTTGACCCCTCACCTTCTTCTCATGTTTCTTCACCTTCCTCTTCTACTTCGCCTAGTGAAAGTTTCAACTCTAGTAACCAAGAGGCTAAGAAGAAGGAGACGAAGAAGAAGAAGTTAGCTAAACAAGGGGTCACCCATGCGGATATTACTCCAAATGCACCTCTTGCCGACAAACCTTTTGCCCTTCCACAAAAGGTCAAATTCCCTTGCAAGTTGTGTAAGGGTGATCATCTCCTTTGAGACTGCCCTGGCATTCCCAGAGTCTTGGAGGTATGGTCTCAAAATTTGGATCGACCATCCTCATCAACCTCTGGAGGTCATGTCAATGCTACACTCTTAGCTAGTGATGGTAAGAATAAAGGGAAGATTAGATTTCCCTATAGGTTATGTGATGGAGAGCATCTTCCTCACCTTTGTCCCTTTATGGATAAAGCGTCCAATGTTTTGGAAAACCTTACAGCTTCTCACCCCCAACTCCCTATTGTTTATTAGAGGCTTTCTTCTGACCCTCCCCCAATTGGTAAAGATATTGACTTAGATTCATCACTTACCCACCCTGCTCTTCCTGAGCATGACTCTCTGGTGTCTATTCCTGACCAACCATTGGTCGAAGTGAGTGTCAACTTGATTTCACCATCGGTTGCTCAATTTATTCCAGAAGTGCATAATGATCACACTGCTCATGTTATTCTCATCTCTTCATATTCTCATGAATCAAAGGATGGCCCTCCTATCCCAGCTTCTCAGGAGAGTCCTTCTTCTATTCCTACAGCACATGGGGGTAATCATATGATATCCCCACCAAGTAGTTCTGTCATTTCCTTCAATTGGAGTCACTTGATTGCTTTCTGCCTCCCATATTATGTGCCTTTCCAAATCAAGCCTATAATATGGCAATGCCTGGAACTCTATTGGATGAAGGTGAATCTGTTAGCCTCATGTCTTCCACTACTTGGCAAGCTTTGGGCTCCCTATAGCTTGTGCCTGTCACCTAGAACCTGTTGGCTTTCGACAGAGGAACCAGTCAACTCTTAGGGATCCTTCTAAAGCTCCCTATTAATTTGGGAGGTAAGGTCATCTATATAGATGTAATGGTAATCCAATGTGCATTGGATTTCAATCTTCTCCTTGGACGTGACTATATTTATGTCATGGGAGATCTTGTTTCTTCCATTTTCCGTGTGGTGTTTTTTCCGCATGATGGAAGAATTGTGACTCTTGATCAATTGTCATTCATTAGTCATTGGGTACCTCCTTTGCAACCATCATTTCCTCTCGACTCTTGTTTGCAAGGAGTACCTTCCCCGCCACAGGTTAATTAAGTGGCTACCTGTTCCGCCTTCGTTGATGATCACGTAGATGGTCTAATACATCATGTACTAGGGGCATTGGAACCCGATCTGTCATTGGTACCCAATGACATGTATTGCTCCCAGAGCGTGGTTCTTCCGTCTAGTGAAGACCTCTTGGGAGCCATGTTCTCATATGGTCCATGAACAGTTTTGACGAGGGGAGTTCTTGATCTTTTTTAAACCTTGTGAAAAATGAAACCAAGGGTACAAGGATAGTTTCTTCCTATGTCAACCTCATTAACAAATGAAACAAGGGTCTTGAGGATAGTTCTTTTACTATGTCAACCTCAGTAAAAAATGAAACAGCTCCCTTTTCCAAATCGAGTCTTTGATTAAGATCTCGTAAAATACCAGCCGAGTCTTTCCATGATTTCAAAATTGAACCTTCATTCCATCCACCTAGCTATATGAAATGAAGCTTGGGGGGCATGTACCTCGATTTGAGTCATTATGTTGGGGGCATTCAAACTTATAGTGCAAGCATAGTTTTTCATTTCAAGCTTGTGTAAACATGAAACTAAATCGAAGCAAAGTTCTCCATGGTTCAATCTTGTGTAAAAATGAACCCACACCTGATTTACATCTCGTGATTGTTGTTTTAATCAACTGATTTTTGCTAGATGAGCCTTGGTTGTTTCATCCCATAGCCACCATCTCTTTGGCCAATCATATGCTTTCACTTGGTTGTTTTTCCTTTCCTGAGGGACCACAGCCTCTTGAACATTACATGTTTTGATCAGTTCCTCCATTGTCAGAACCAGTTGCTACCCTTTATACCACTCGTTCCTCGAGGACGAGTCACCTTTAAGCTCTTTTCTAACTCATAAAAAATGAAAAACTTGCTGAGTATTTTTTCCCTTTTTGACTCGTTAAAGAGAATAAAAATGTGAGTTCTTCTTTTAGCTCTTTTCCAACCCTTTAAAAATGAAAATATTACTAAGCTCTTGTCACCTTGAACTCGTTAAAGGCTCCAAAGCATCATCTACCTAGTATACGTTTACCCCTTTTACGTATCGGGATAGATTGTTTATGAAGAAGGTATATGTTGATCTTTTATGGTCAATAGGTTCTCTTGGATATTATTTTATACCTTTTCTGGTTCAAGGGACAAATTTAAAAAAATGGACCTTTGGAGTTTTCTTTTCCATGTCTTTTTCAAACTCTCTAAAGATGAAAAAGACTCCAAGATTTACCTATGTCGGACTCATTAAACCCTGACAGCATTGGACTTGTCACCATGACAAGATTGAGCTTCTCCTTCCTAGGGCTTGTTAAAAATCACTAGGTTGGATTCGTCTAAAGGATGAACTTACATTGCAAGAATATGCTATCCCCTTCAAGCTTGTGTTTCAAAAATAATTGGGGGTACTCGCCAGAAATGGTGGGGGGAATTTGGAAACAGTATGTTGATTGTATTAGTTATTACGATAGCTTGTCACTCTTGGACATCAACACTCTTTCTACTTTGTGTTGGGCTAGGATATCCTCATTCTATCATTGGCCTTCTGGGTTTTTAGTTATTCATTTTTGTTGCATCTCCATGACCTTTGGTCCCTTGGTACCAAAATGCTGCCAAATTCCGGAGTCGTGTCACCGATATGTTCAAGAGCTTAATCCTTCTTAAGTTTGTAGCCTTGCACACCTTCCTCAGATTCTTTTTCTCATACCAAATCATCTTGTTCCTTTGTCTCGCATAGATGATGTGGGAAACATTATGGCCCTCCTTCGACCGGTCACTTCCTATCGACTTCGGCTCATTATTTGGGAAGTTGACTTAGAGACTCCTTTCTGGTACATTGGAGCTTGCATGCCTCATTGGCAAGTTCTTCGCATTCAATGACAGGCTTGCATCATTGGTCTTTGATTGAGTGATTTCACAAGTGTTTGACTCTAGATCATTCTTCACAGTTTGTGGATTGTACTAGCAGTACCTTGAGAACCATTGACATTATTGGTGGTCTCTCTTGCGCTTGTTAATGGTTCACATCATTGGCAGGTAATCAAGTCATTTTCTAGTGTGCTCGACTTCAACACATCTATTCACATATTAGAAATTGTACAATGGTCAGGTTGGGATTCAAGACCTTGGGCTTATATTACACAAGTCTAGGTTGCGTGGATTGATTTACACATGAATCTTTTGATTGGATGGTTGCGACCATACCTGAGTTACTTTTGTGGTATTTATGATTGGATGGTTTCATCCATACCATAGGCCATTTATGTTTATCTTCTGGATGGTTGTGCCCATGCCTTATGCACATGTATTTCCTTTCACTATGTACTCATGTATCAAAGATATCAGTTGTACTTGCGTCTTCAGGTTCTCTACGAGGATGTTCTATTTCAGTTATGTATTCGTAAACCATTTCACCCCTCCCACTCTTTTGGCCTTCATTATTTAGGGGGCATCTATTACATAGTAATTTGTCACCAACTCTAAATTCCCTGATCCCGGATACTGCTGGTCCATTTTATTGACATCTGTGCTGTGTCATGTTTCCAATTATGTGTCATTACCTTCCTTACTCAGGAAGAGTGTCTCAATTCGTTATCCCTAAAGAAGACCATTTTTACCTATGTTTCTAGGTCGTCACGAGTTAGAAGTGATCCCTCTCGCGAAGATGGTAGAGTTAACACTAGCCCTATCGAAGTCTTTGCTCTATCCCTATGTTGCATCCGCGATGAGCCATATTTGGCAAGTTTTTCAGCAACTCGTCAAAACTTTGAGATGAAATTACTTCGTGGGTGGTGTTATAGAAATTTTTGGGCACTTCAATGCCAATCATGTCCAAAAACTGAGTGCTCCTAAGTCCCTAAAAGTGTTGATTCACTGCCTAAAGGAACAAGGTCATCTGATTACATCATCTCCCAGAAGTTCTCCACTGAAAACTGCTCATAAATGGTCAAAACTGGACCATACTAAAAGATCAATGTAGAGGGTGCGATTCATATCACCTTCCCAGTGTACAAGGTGTGATTCATACTAAATTTCTCCTCTGTAGGGTGCGATGGTTGGGAATGGACAAATGGTAGGGACAAAAATGCGAGGTGGAAGATCATGGAATCTTCCAGAACCTTCCCCTCTGACACTTGCCTCTCTATTTTCGATCAGGGATGAGTAAGAGATCATCATTGTCCAAGTGGAAGCAGGAACTATCATAGAGAGGACACTAATCAAGATCCCATAAGATGACTCACCTCTCTGTAATCATCTATATATGGATCCCTCATCACAGAGATCTAGAGGCTGGAATTTTGTATCTTATAGAGAAGTGTTGTTGGTTTTCTGGTGTACATTCATAGTGTTGGGTGATCTAAACTTTGCTTGAGGTGAAACAGAGCTTCCAAGCTGGAGGATGATGCTGGGTCATAGCATATGGTTGTAATCCTCTTGCTAATTTTCATCTTAATAATGCTATTCTTGTTTTCTTCCATATTCTTGTGTACTTGTTTATATATGCATTTATATGGTTAACATACATATGATCCTGTGTTATTTAGGGATATAGATCTTTGTTTCTTCAATAGTAGTATGTTGTTGTGATTCCATAGGTTCTCTTTGAAGCTGGGTAGATGACGAAGAAGCAATGAAGCTCTATCAAGAAGGAGAGGAAATCAAGCGCAAGACTCAGGTTGGTCTTCTTGGTTCTCCTCTTGTCTATTTCCATAAAAGAAAACAATAGTAGACTTTACTTGTTTGTTTCTAAGATAGCCACCCATCTTAGTGGGAATAGCAACATCCAAGTGGACACTATTCCCGGTAACAAAAATGGTGACTCCACTGGGGAGCAACTAGATTACTTGTTAGCTTATCTATCCTTGTTTCTTTTATAAACTTACAGACAGAGCCTGCAGCCAAGCCAACTAGCCTTCGAACTGCATTTGTTATACAAATGAAAAGTAGATTAATGCTTCTTCAGTATATCTCCGGGTTTTTTTTATGAATTAAACAATATATCTACAAGCAATCTAATTGCCCTAAGTGGTGGCTCTAGTAACCTCTTAGATCACCCCTGTGTTTTACATACATTGAGCATTGCTTACTTGGCCTAAACACCTGAACTGAATTGCAAACTGTGAGTCAAAACCTGTTTGAAGTCTTGCACTGGTACCATCGCACCCTACCTTCAAGGCAGTCTATATGCATCGCACTTCTCGAGTGCAGTAGGTGTGTTGCATACTAGTTTCACTGTGTAAGAGGTGCGATGGTCAGGGAGGGTTAACTTTACCCTCATACTATGGTTTTTTCTCACTGTTTTCAGTCCTATTTAGGAGTTGTGTTGTCTGTAGTCAGTGTACTTCTGTGAAAACCCCCTTCTCTTGCATTATTCCACCTCCTTAGTGCAAAGAACTGTAAGTGTTTTTTATGCATTCTGCGTCATTTTCAGTTCTCTTTTGCAAAAAAGTAGCATAGTCGAATTGTCGCCTCTAGATATGAAAGTGTCGTAGCTATTGTTTTCACTTTTGGAAAACAATCCCATTGTTCTTGATAGTCGATTCTACAGTTACTATTGCATAGGATTTGAATTAGTAGTTTTAAGGTGTCGAAAAGCAATTTTCATTTCAAAATCACAAAGTGTCTCTCTTGCTTTCATTTCATTTTGAAAAAGAATTTTGTTGGGTATTGTCGCTTTAAAGGTAATTCAGATTTGCACATAGCTTTCTTAACATCATTCATACATTAAGAACGCTCAAAACAAATACATGCATGTGCATTTGCATTTTGATTACTTGGTTTGATTTAGGACTGTGCATTTAGCGTGTGCTCTGTGCTCTGTGAAGAAAAGATTCTTGACTTTCTTCCCTTAGTAGCTAGGATTTTCATTGTTGAAAGAAGATTAAACATTTGTTTATCATCTTAGACTACATTTTAGGAACTATATACACATCACACGGTGAACCTAAAAGGAAAATTGTTAAGCAAGATCAACTTAAAATAAATTCAATGAATCTAACAACGCTTTGGAACTTAACGCACAACATCTAGAGGTCTAGGCTAGAGATGTATCCTGACATTGTAAAACCTGGTAATTGTTGTTTTCAGTGTTGGTTGGGTGATTCCTCCACTCTGAGATGACAAGTGCCAGTACGGACTTGTCCTCCCATGTATCGTCGAGTATATATTGGGAAACCACAGTAGGCTGCATCCTTTATCCTTAAGAAGCCATGTCTGCCACCCTATCAATCACAATGCATTGAACACAACATTCGGGAAGATTGATTGCAGTAACATAAAAAGTATTCTGTAGTTTTATGATTGGTTTGGTAATCCTCTCTACCCAGATCTCTAAAGAAGTCCATTTTTCTCCTTTTCAAACTCCTGAAAAGAAAATGTCCTCTGAGCACTTGTCACTTCGGGCTCAATAAAAATCAAAGGCGACTAGAGTCATCTTTTGTTTTTTCTCGACTCTTTAAAATTGAAAAAACAAGTTGTGTCAAAGCGTCTAAAAATTTATTTTAAATCAGAATAACATCACAAATTCCCTCGTTGGTCTTTAGGTTGATAAAATGGAGTCTACCAACCAAGGCTTTCCCCTTGGAGGAAATCCTAGTCCCTTCTCCTTTTGTGGAGATGTTGGTGCACCCCATATGGCCACTTTGTCACTTCCAGGGTTGACAATTGGTTTGTCTGTTTGGCTCTTCTCTACCTCTATCATTTAGAATCCTGTAATTCTTGAACAATCAAATCAACAACTAGTTGACACTAGAGTTGCCTCCCAACCTTCTACTTCATCTGATTCTCCCTCTCCTCCTTCCTCTTCGCTTGATAAAGCTGATAAAGCTAAAAATCAAGTAACTGAGAAGAAGAAGAAGTAGAAAGAGAAAAAGGAAAAGAAGAAAAATGAATGAAAATTGAAATGGGGCAACCAAAAGTCGTCTAGCGAAAATTTTCACACCGCACCGTCGAAACCTAAATCTCCTTGTGTCATTTGCAATGGAGACAACTATCACCGAGATTGTCCCTACATCCCTCGAATCTTAAGGGACTGGTCTCCTCGTTTTCACAATCCGATAGCATCAACCTCTGGCGATCATGTTGAATGCTCACCATCAACTAGTGAAATTGAAGCACATGGACAAAAAGGGAGTCCCAGATTTCCTTGTAAATTGTGTGAAAGCAATCACGTCGTCCACCGTTGTCCCTTCCTTGACGAGGATAAAAGAGTTTTGGATGATTGTCTGTTTTCACTGCTATGGCTTCCTCCTGGGTATAAAAACTCTTTCCAAGTCCTCCACCAGTTGAAAATCCGGCTGGCCCGTCATTGTGGTCAGCCGAAGCTTCTATCATTGAAAATGAACCCTCTGAATCCATACCAGATGAAAGTCAAAGGGTCGATATGACAGTTGACCCAGTATTGCCTTCAGAGTGTTCATCTTCGAATGATACCGTCACTGAAGAGAAAGAGAACGACATCATTCAAATTCTTTTCATCAACACAGACTCCAATGAACTTGGGGGCAGTCCTCCCATTCCTTTATCATAGGAAGGAAGTTCATCAGAGTCATATCCGGTCATCTATTCTGTCCCACCACCAAGAAGCCTAGTCGTTTCCTTCGACTGGAATCTACTATGCAGACCCCATTTACCACCTAGTGTACCATTCAGAATCATTGTAAAAGCTTACAGAATGGTCATGGTTGGTACCATCATCGATGAAGGGGCTTCTATGAGTATCCTTTCCTCAACTACTTGGAAAGTGCTTGGTTCACCATCACTTTTTCCTGAAATGAGAAATCTGACAGGCTTCGATAAAGGGAACTAGTCAACCTTTAGTGATCCTTCCAAATGTGCCGATTAATTTGAGAAGGAAAACGGTTCACATGAACTTTATGGTAGTTCAAGGACCATTAGATTATAATCTACTCCTTGGAAGCGACTATATTTATTGCATGGGAGCCATCATCTCCTCACTCTTTAGAGTAATGTGTTTTCCGCACGAAGGCAGAATGGTCAAGCTCATGGACCAAATGTCATTCCCCGATTCACACATCGCAAATAGTCAAATGCCACCCCTAAATGGTCTTTTCATGCAAGGAATGTCTCATCGATCTCCAGTCCGTCCACCTGATGAGCACAATTGATTCAGGAGGATGAGACTGAAACCCAGGGGGCATGCACCGTGGTCTGTTTTGGTAGGAAAACCTTGGGTATAGAGTGGATTTCCGTGAGGGATATATGACTAGTCTGACGAACCCATCCTTACAGGAAAATGGGATCATGCTGGAATAAGATACCTTCGTTAAAGTTATGTGAATGGAATGCATTTGTGCCATTCACCTTTGTCTGTTTCGATAGACATCGTCGAGGAAGCATTTTATCTGCTATGCGGATAGAACTTTCTTGGTAAGCTGGAAATTTTTCGCTATGCTTGGGGGCATGCAAACCTTTCTGCATGCAAGTGAAGAGCGGCTATTTATTTTTTAAATTTGTAGGACCTCTAACCCTTTAAACCTATAAGGCTAGTCGTTTCCTAACTTGCATAAAGAAGGGATCCGTGGAAAAGCTTAAGAGATGTAAGCCACTTCAAAATAGCATCTCGAATGAGATATTCTTATCATACGACCGGCGAGCAATGTTGTCACAGAGTTCAAGCTTGTTAAAAAAATAAACCCTCCACGAGCAGTTTTAGCGCATAGTTCAAGCTCGTTAGAAAATAAACATAAGTCATGAGCAAATGTTTCCCCCAGCATTTAAGCTCATTAAAAAATGAACCGGTAAATAACCATTGTGAATGCCTTATCACCAACTTTTGAGCCTTGGTCGTGTTCTCGCCATCACCTCCACTCTGTTTTTAGCCAATCATTCACCCCCATATGATTTTTTACCCTTTCAAGGAACATCTGCGAAGAGTGATTCTGTTAGCCATCCTTGTGACACTGCTATGATTGGAAAATTCCAAATCTTACCTGGAATCAGCGGCTACCCGAAACCATCACTCGTTCCTTGAAAACGAGTCTTCTTTAAGCTCTTTTCACCTGACTCGTAAAATACGAAAAGATTGCCGAGCGATTGGCTTCTCTGGCTCGTTAAAGTCATCGGAAGTGCTATCCCTCCTCTAGATTTTAATCTTTTTGGACCTGAGGGATTATTACACAAAACGATCGAGTGCTTGTCTTGTTTGGCTTATTAAAACTATAAAAAATTTGTCCCTTTTGTATTATTTTACGCTTTTTTGGACTTAAGGAATTATATGATGAAAAAGAATCATTGGGGTCTCCTTTACATTTCTTTCAGACTCTCTAAAATTGAAAGAGACTGAGTTATCTTTGTCATTAAACTCGTTAAAACCGAATAGCGAGAAACTCGTCCAAATGGACGAGAACGAGTTTCACTATCGCTAGGATCGCTAAAATATAGTGACAGGTTCGCCCAAAGGGCAGATTATAGAATATGCATATGTTATCCTCCTCAAGCTTGACAAAAATAAAGAGGTACTGGTCAACAATGACTAGGGAAAATTGGGAAGAAAACTTGAAGAAACTTTCTTGGTAGCAAGTCGCTCTTGAACATGACACTTTCCTTCCGCATCCATGCCGAATTGGGTTGTTCCGCTCACTGGTCATCACCATTGGTCCATGACACCATCCATATTTGGTGTTAATGCTACCAATCCATCATCAGTGTCGCTGATATGTTCAAGAGAAGTCACTTAGACAATTCACCTGTGTCTCACCCACTGCAATACATTCATGCTTCATTCCTTCATGACCGCCACCCTGAACCCTGTATCGTTAGATTGTTTTCACCTCCAAAATCATTTGCTTTGTTCCATGTCGTTGATGTGGGATTCATTAAGGCCCTCCTGCAATGAGTCACTTCTTGTCGACATCAGCTCATTATCCAAGAAGTTGAATTAGGAACACCCCTTTCAGTACTTTGAAGCTTGCATGCCTCAATCGCAAGTTTCTCACTTTTGGCGACATGTTTACATCAATGGCCTTTGACCAAGAGATTTTACGTGGTGTTCGATGCCAAGTCCTTTTTCAAACCACATGAATTGTACTGTAGTACCTTGAGGGTCATTGTCATTATTGGTGATTCCTCTCGCACCTATTAACAACTTACATCATTGGCAGGTAATCAAGTGATGTCTTTCCATGTTCAACTCTAGAACATTGTTCACATGGATCGACTTGTACTCCGAGTGAAGGTTGAATGAGTTTTGAAGATCCCAGATCTAGTTTCATCCATCCAGGTTTCGATATATTTAGGAATATAAAGACATCAAGTGTACATCATTGCCGAACAGATGATCATCTAAATCAAAGGATGATGAGTCCATATCATCAGTCTATCACACAGATGATTGTCTATCCTATGTACATGAAAATGAATTTATAAAGGTGAGCATGGGAATGCCCGCCTCAGCTAGATCATGAAAAAATGTTTTCAAAATAATGTATTGTATTGTATTGTATTGTATCTTATTATAGGTCGCCTCCCAGCTTAGGAAAACTTCATATCCTCATAGTAAAGCATTTCACCTGACATCAAAAAGATTAATGACCTCATGCTTTAGGGAGCAACTGTTATAGACATTTTTGAGCACTTCAACCCCAATCATAAATCCATAAACTAAGGGCTCCTAAGTCCCTAAAAGTGTTGCTTCACTGCCTAAAGGAACAAGGTCAGCTGATTACATCATCTCCCAGAAGTTTTCCACTAAAAACTGCTCATAAATGGTCAAAACTGGACCATACTGAAAGCCCAATGCAGAGAGTGCGATGCATATCACCTTCCCAGTGTACAAGGTGCGATGCATACTGATTTGCTCCTCTGTAGGATGCGATGGTCGGGAATGGAAAAATGGTAGGGACAAAAATGCGAGGTGGAAGATCATGGAATCTTCCAGAAGCTTCCCCTCTGACACTTGCCTCTCTATTTTCGACCAGGGATGAGTAAGAGATCATCATTCTCCAAGTGGAAGTAGGAACATCAGAGACAGGACACTAATCAATATCCCAGAAGATGACTCACCTCCCTATAATCATCTATATATGGATCCCTCATCAAAGAGATCCAGAGGCTGGAATTTTGTATCTTATAGAGAAGTGCTATTGGTTTTCTGGTGTGTATTCGTAGTGTTGGGTCATCTAAGATTTACTTGAGGTGAAGAAGGGCTTTCTAGCTGGAGGATGATGTTGGGTCAGAACATATGGTTGTAATCCTCTTGCTACTTTTCATCTTAATAAAGCTATTCAAGTT
>APFE030697633.1:10189-44556 GCA_000404065.3 Pinus taeda
TCATGCATCCCTATGATAGAGGAGCTTATCCCATCAAGAGAGGAGCTACCCCATCCAAAAGAGGGAGTATCCCATTGATGTTGGAACTGAATAACCTCCTCTAGAATACTATAAATACAGGCATTGGGCCAGAGGAGGAAAGGTGGAAAGCTGAACATTCTAAAGGGTAAATGCTGCTAGAATTAGGACTTCCATTGTTGACTTGTGAGGAGAGATCACTATCCTTCCTTGTTGCCATATTGGGAGTGGGTGAGCTTGTCAAAGTAGAGGAAATCTCTTGTTGGACCCCGGGAGGAGCTTGCACAACACCAAGGCTCAGGTTGTAATGGTTCCTTTTTTGTTTCCTTAATACAAATAAGTCCATTCTTCTCAATGATTTGTTGTTAATGAATTATTTCATGTACTCCTTTGTCTATATGATGAATATGCTTTGTTTTATGAAATATTCAGGTGTTATGTAATCGTTTGACTGTTAGTGTATGCAGGTCTTAAAGTGAAGGAGGAGCTCATCTGGATCAGCAAGGCTGGACTGCTACAACAAGCGTTGGATTTGAGCTAGGATCGAACAACACTTGGTTTCTCATAGAATGATGTATGTTTAGAGAAGGATTGCTCTTGTTTGTCTTGTTTGTCAGTAGAGAGTCTTAGACTCCTAGGGAGGTTAGGTTTGTCCGCAAAAATAACTCTTTCCGCATGACAGGGTTGACTTCTCTCATTGTTCCCTGTGCTCTTCCCTAGGAAAGTGTCCATAGGTTGCTGCTTTCCTAGAGCCATTTCTTTTGCTGCTACTTCGTCCCTTAGTTCCTTGTTTGTCTTCCTTCCCACTTTTTTTATTTTTATTTTCAGTATTAGGGAGAGCTTCCTTTGCTTTCTTTCTGGTTAAGATTCTGTCTACTGATGGGGGTGGAGAAGGGTGGGGATTTGAGATTCTAGGGGAGTGAGGAGAAGGGTTAGGGGAATGAGGAGTTCTAGATCTAGATTTGGAAAGGGGAGATGGGGGAGCAGAGAAATCCAATGGATCGAATGGGTTTGCAGTTGCAAGGTCTTCATTCGGCGAGATAGGTTGGGCTTCTGTGGATGTTGAGGGCTAGGAAGAAGAGTGGTTTGGTTGCTTGTTTGTAGTTTTTTTCTTCTTAATTTGTTCCCATTTATTTTCCAGATCCTCCATTTTTTCACTTTCAATTTTTTTTTTTGTACATCTATTTACAAAATGATCGTATTCATGACATACCTTGCATTTGAAGGGAATCTGCTCATAGTCCAGATGTTGTATGTGCGTCCACTCATCTACTATGATTTTGATAGCTTTTGGGAGGCCTCTCCCTAGATACACTTCGACACATATTCGGGTGCATGCATGCATATTTTCCTTTGGCTCGCATCGATCGATGTAATTCCCCACTGCATTTCCTATGGCTTTAACTAAGTCGGCTCCCCAGCAATGGAGAGGGAGGTGCGACAATATAACCCAAATATGTACAGCACTTGGGACATCCATTTCTGGATCAAAGTCCGGGGTCCATCTGTTTAGGTACAACCCCCTCGTATCCATGAAATATAGACCATTCCTAAAGATCAAGTCTCGATCCTCCTTGGTCTCGAAGTGAAAGGTATAATATCCTCTGCCACAAAACCTAATCGAGATCTTCCCGTTTATTGAAGTCGACCAGTTTCTTTCTACCCATTTTTGGACAGTCCTTGGTGATGGCCACAACCCCGTGAACTGCCCTACTAATCCTCGTTCTGCCAGGGAAAGAGCTGTTTTTCATGGGAGGGCCAGAGGAAGAGATATCTCTGGTATTTCTTCCATTCTTTTAACAAACTTTGAGACTGCTGGTCTATTCTTAGCCGGTCCCATTGCCGAAATGAGGGAGGCAAATGCTTTGGCTGTTTCTTCTGATTCCTGATGGTGGACTAAATGATGATCTTCGTTCTCTGATGGATCCATTTTCTTGAGCCTCAATAGCAGGAGGCCGCTGAGGGTAGCAACAAATTGCTTGTTACAGGGAGGTGCGTGATCTCTCTAGTCCAGAAGAAGTCGATCCTCACCAGCTGGACGCCGCTAAGGAGAAGCAGGCCTATGTCTCTGAGAGCTGCAACAACAGCTAGGGCTGCACGCGAGCGTCCTTAGGAGCTCTTATCTCTTTAGACTACTACAAGATGTTTTGATGTACAATTTAAATATACTATGAGTACAACTAAACCCATATAATATCATCTTGTAGAGTAGATAACGATTAGTTTTGAAAAGAAAATGATCATATACCTTAAACGATGTCTATTGCATGCTATAAAAAAGGCAACAAAACCATCCACAATACTTAGGGTAACAAATCATCAGGGCACTTGACAGTCACACAAAAATTTTCAAATGCCTCACATGAATGGGTTTTGTACTAATATTCAATATACAATGAAGTTATATGACTTACCTCACACAACAAAGACACAGACAACAATCGCTATGCTGCCTACACCTTAGCTTATGTCTTTGTCTCTGTTTCTCTTGCCTCTTATGTTGGTACTTGACTATCGGGAATTCACTTCTGAATATGCATCTAGAACTGTAATTGGCTATGTTGCTTTCTTTTCCACTCGCTAAGTAAATGGGTTAAGCTTATGCTAGTGGAGAAACTAAAATTAGAGAACGCAACACATAATAAATAGAAGAAAGAAAGAAATGCAACTGTTTAAATCAAATTCTGGAAAACCTGGCCCTAACTAATAACCACCAGGTTGTCATCATAAAGGGCTTGTGATGCAGAGTTTGCCTTGTTTGAATGCAGGGAAGCGTTGAAAAATGAGGACTCCTTGCAGTTGTGCCTACTGTTGCTGCAAATGTGACTGCTGAATCACTACTCGTTCTAGCTGCCCCTCCTCTTGTTGCAAAGGCAGATCATTATTCAATCATCTGACAATAGATCTAACAGTCAACAATTGTACATAGTGGCAGTTGGGAGAGTTCTTCCCAGATAAAAATGCCTTACAACATAATTAATTATATCTACTTAAGCAATATATAATATGTATATATATATATATATATATATATAATATATTTATGTTTATATATATATATTTATATATTATATAGTATAGATATATAATATTTTTTTCCTTAAAATATCTATTGCAAATTAATAATAAAATATAACTAATTTATAAATAATAAAAAATACATGCATTTTGAAGAATATTATTGACATGAATGCATTTTTAGAGTGTGCACATATCTCTCTAATTTCTTATTTCATTCATTTCATTCTTTCTATCTTTCAGAGTTGTCCTGATGATGGACCCCCTTTGGGGTTTGAAACGTCAACAGACTGAACTGGAAACTGTGGATAATCCGGAACATGAAGCTACGAGAAAATAGTAATTTAAAAAAAAATCTATATATCTAAAAACATATACAAGATAAGAGACAATTAGTATTCTACATAGATTATTATTTCAAAGTTTAAACATTTCAACATATAAGACTTGAACCACTCAATTGATTATAAAAATTATATTTATCTTTACAATGAATACAAAATAAATTATTATTGTAGAAATTCTCACTGTAGATTAAATTGATTATGCAATGTACTAAAGCAAAATACTTAATCTACTTCTACAATCAAACTTGCGGAAGCTTAATCAATTTTGAGCAAGATCAAACAAAACACATATAATAGAGAAGAAGATTCAATCACACATGAAACACAGAAGAATACTCTGGGGAAAGCCTCAACTAAAAATCCCGTTATCTATATTATCATACAAGTGGAAATATCATAGGATTACACAAAGCTTTAGTTCTCAAGCTATCCAACTCTCAGTACAATCCCTCACTGCTGCTCATAGATAGAATAGACAACACATATGCCTTCCTTCAGTCCTCCAAGCCTCCTATTTCTTTGCGCAGTTTCTCCTAGGTCCTCCTGCTGCCACCTGTGTGATTCTCACCTCACACACTGCTCTAACCTCTGTAGTAACTGTGCAATCCACAAGGAATGAATTCCTTTTGCATGCAAGAGATATTCTCATAGGAATATTCTAGCAACTGATAGTACACTGTCCCTCCTTTAATCTCAACTGGGTCTTTGTCTGAGCTGACGTGCATGAGTTATTTATGAGAGAATATTTAGTTATCTGGAGAACACTAGTTGCATGCATGCATGCATTAACTGACTGAACTCACAATTAGTTCCACAATCTGTTTGGAACTAATTTAACTGGACTTAACTCAGTTAACTGAGCTAACTAATTACAACTCAAATGCAACTCATCCTTATCTCCTTAATTAAGGGATAACTTCCTCAATCAAAGGGATAGCTGTTCCATGTCTTCACAAAGACTTCATGTTTGAATTTCTTAAACTAATTAACTCAAGATGAATTAATTAATTATTTTTCAAACAGCTGGTGAGACTAAATTCGAATTTTAATTCTCAATTTTAATTCAAGGACAAATTAAAATTGGAATATATCCTGAAATGCTATCTATAGCAATGCTATTTTTAGCATTTCTTGTTGCTATTTTACACTCCCTCTCAACAAGAAAGGGATTATCTTTCACCCTGATCCTGTCTCTGTGGAACTCGAATTTACATTTTGACAATGCCTTAGTCAAAATGTCAGCATCTTGCTCCTCGGTCGAAATATATTGCAACAACACGATCCTGCTCGCCACACAGTCTCTGAGATGATGATGCCGAATGTCGGTATGCTTGGACCTGTCATGAAATACTGGATTATCAGAGAGTTTGATACAAATCTGATTATCACAATAGATCACAGTTGGATCCATCCTCCGATCAAACAAACCAACTAGAATTTTCCGCATCCAAATGGCCTCACATGCTGCCTGACTTGTAGCCATGTATTCAGCCTCTGCTAAGCTAAGTGCAATTGACCTTTGTTTCCTACTATAACAAGAAACTACAACTAAACCAAGGTTGAAAATTCCTCATGATGTGCTCTTCTGATCTTATGGACTCCCTACGCAATCTGCATCTGTGAAGCACTGTAGCTTCACTCCCTCTGACCGTCTGTACCATAATCCAAACTGAGATGTGCCTTTGAGCTATCTCAAAATGTGCTTCACTGCCTTCCAAAACAACGTGGCAGGTTGAACCATAGCTTGACTCAGTTGGTTCACCGCAAAGCACAAATTTGGTCGTGTGTTCACTAAATACATCAATGAACCCACAAGCTGCTGATACAGAGTAGCCTCTACTACTTCTCCTGAAGTAGCATCCTCCTTCCTCCAGTTACCTGCTAGAGGAGTCTGCATGGGCTTGCACTTCTCCATGTGTAATCTCTTGAGTATCTCATTTGCATAATTTCCTTGAGACACAAACACTTCCCCATCCTTCTGTCACACTTCCATGCCTAGAAAGTAGTGCATCAGACCCATGTCTTTCATCTCGAACTCTCTTGCAAGGTCCTCCTTGCAAGACACGATCAACTGATCATCACCTGTCAATATTAGATCAACATAAAGAACAATGATCAACTGCTTACCTTACACCATGATGTGGTACAAGTTTGCATCTGCTTCACTCTTTGTGAAGCCCAACCCGGTGAAGTAGTTGTCGATCTTGGTGTACCAAGCATGAGGTGCTTACTTCAACCCGTACAAAGCTCTCTTGAGTTGGCACACATGCGATTCACGGTCGAAGGTCTCAAATCCTTCTTTCTGCTCTATGTACACCTCTTCCTCAATCTTGCTATTGAGGAATGAAATCTTCACATCCGTCTGATGGATATTCCAACCCATCTGTGTTGATAGTGCCAACATCAATCTGATAGATGAGTACCTTGCTACAGGAGCAAAAGTCTCATCATAGTCAATCCCCTTGACCTGTGAGAAACCACAGGCAACAAACCTTGCCTTATGTTTCTCCACACTACCATCAACAACTTGCTTTACCTTGTAAGGCCAACGGGAACTCACAACTGACTTTTTCTTCGGTCTTGAAACCACATCCCAAACACTGTTCCGAACTACGGAGTCATACTCCTCCACCATAGCATCAACCCAAACTGGCTGTTGCACTACTTCCTCAAAGGAAGATGGTTCGGTCTCTACACAATCCCCAACAAGGGCCATGTAACTAGTGTACTGCTCAGGTGACCTCCTCTGTCTATGTTGAGAAGATGGTTCTCCCACATTCTATCTTGCATTTGACAACAATCTATTAGCTTCTCTAGTGCGCTTCCTCCCATCTCTAGAAGACTCTGCATGGATGTCTCCACTCCTGAAACCTCTGCATGCGGCTGCTCCACATCAGTCTGAGGCTCCTCCTCCTTAGGAACCAAAATTTCCTCCTTTGCTTGCATCTTGAGCTCCCTCTCAAGGGAAACTCGCATGGCCTTTAGCTCATCGAACTTAATATCTCTATGAACCAATGTCCTCTGACTGGTAGGCAAATACACCCGATAGTTGTGGGGAGTATTAGTGTACCCCACAAGTATCCCCAAATCTGCTGTCAGCTCTAGCTTCTTCCAAGCATCCTTGGTCACATGGCAATAAACCGATGAGCTAAATATCCTGAAGTGACTCACATCTGGTCTCTTCCAAGAGAAAGCTTCCTCTGGTGTCTTCATCCCAAGTATGCAATGCGGGCTTCTATTATGCAAGTAAATCGTTGTGTTGCATGCCTCAACCCACAAATGAAGTGGTAGGCCTTGGTCATGCAGCATCTCTCGAGTTGCTCCCACAATCATTCTGTTCTTCCTTCCGGCCACCCCATTCTACTGTGGGTTATGGGGTGCCGTCAACTCCTGTTTAATTCCTTCTGCAGCATAGAAGTCCTTAAACTCTTGAGAGACATACTCTGCACCATTGTTGCTTCGCAAGGCCTTGATCTTCTTTCTTGATTCTTTCTCAACCAAGGCTTTGAACTCACAAAACCTTGAGAAGGTTTGATCCTTCTTTTGCATGAAATAGATCCAGCATCTACGAGAAAAATCATCAACGAAAATAACATAGTACCTTTGTTTAGCGCTGGAGGCTGTCGAGAATGGTCCACACACATCTGTATGAACTCGCTCCAAGATTACTTCAGCTTGACTGTCTCGATCATGAAAGGAAGATTTTGCATAATTACCCAAGGTACAACCTTTGCATGTGTCCACTTGCTCAAGTTTACCTTTGGGAAGTCCGGTAGAAATTTGCTGCATTATCTTCAAGGCCCCATGATGTAAGTGGTCCAACCTTCTATGCCATAGCTCACCAATATCTTGGCTTTGCACCAATTCTGCTTTGGAACTCAATGTAACACAGTCATCTACCTCCAGCTTGTAGAGATTCTTCACTCGAATCCCAATCCTCTTGGTCTGACCCGTGGCTATGTGTCTCAGGAATGCCTTTCCTTTACTGAAGACTACATCATAACCTTTGTCTTCCAACATCACGACCGATACCAAATTTTTCTTCAGTCCAGGCACATACTTTACATCAGTCAGGGTGAGAGGAGCTCCATGCTCCCTCTGAAACACAATCGTACCTTCACCTGAAACATGGTACTTTCCATCATCACCCATCTCGATGTGCATATGGAGGTCTTTCTCCTCCAAGGTATTGAATAAAATCTTTTTGCCGATCATGTGAAATGAGGCTCCATTGTCCAAACACAACCCACCATTGATGAAACCATGCATGCGATGAGGGTAACATCCAATTCGAACTGTGAGGTTAGTGCCTCACCATCTGATCCTTTTGAGAATCCCTTCTTGGATTTCTTCAATGGACAATTAGTTGAATAATGGCCCACCTGATGACAATTAAAGCATCTCACTTTAGATTTGTCAATCTTCTTCCCACCATGGGAAGAAATCGATTTGGAATGGGAAGCCTTCCCTTTCCCTTTCCTCGCCTTACTTGTTAAGGCTAGATTTTCTTCATCATCATGCTTAGATGAAGAACCATCTCTAGTGCTCCTCTTGATCTCCTCCTGCATCAGATTCGACCACAGTCGTTCCTAATCTGGTAGTTTCTCTCTTCCATTCACTGAGTCTTGGTAGCTATGCCAGCTGTTAAGAAGACCGAGGAGAGAAAGACTCACCATATCATCATCAGTTGTCATGATTCCTACACTTCCAAGCTCATCTTTGCAGGTGGTGAGCTTGTTTAGATATGTAGAGATCGTGTCACCCTTTTCGCACTTGATTTTTCGAAGCTTGTCCTTCAGCGCCAACTTCCTCTGGTCACTACTATTTTGATATAGATCCTTCAATGTCTTCCACATTGAAAACGGAGTCTCCTTCCCATGTAGACTCGAGACAATATGGTCTCGAACTCCCTCCAAAAGAATCCTTCTCGCTCTCGCCACACATTTCTTCCATTCCGCCAATTCTTGGGCATTAGCTGCTGCTGTCTTAGGGACTTCTTGATCAATGAAGTCCTTCAAACCATTGTCTTCTAATATCGCTTCCATGCGATCCTTCCATGCTATATAATTCGAGCTGCCATCCTGGGCATACTCGAGTCTCAAGTCATTGAACGCCATTGGTGAACTTTGGGATGTGATAAGAAATCGATTTTGTACCTACAATCAAGAACTTCAAACTTTGAACTTTTCCCTTCTCAATATGTTGTTCACAACTCTGATCACCTTTGCTCTGATACCATGTAGAAATTCTCACTGTAGATTAAACTGATTATGCAATGTACTAAAGCAAAATACTTAATCTAATTCTACAATCAAACTTGCGGAAGCTTAATCGATTTGAGCAAGATCAAACATAACACATATAACAGAGAAGAAGATTCAATCACACATGAAACACAAAAGAATACTTTGGGGAAAGCCTCAACTAAAAACACCCTATCTGTATATCATACAAGTGGGAAATCTCAGGATTACACAAAGCTTTAGCTCTCAAGCATCATCTCTCAGTACAACCCTCACTTGCTGCTATAACAGAATAGACAACACATTGCCTTCTTATTCCTCCAAGCCTCCTATTTCCTTGCGTAGTTTCTCCTAGGTACTCCATCTACCACCTGTATGATTCTTACCTTACGCACTGCTCTGACCTTTGTAGTAACTACGCAATCCACAAGGAATGAATTCCTTCTGCATGCAAGAGATATTATCATAGGAATATTCTAGCAACTGATAGTACACTGTCCCTGCCTTTAATCTCAACTGGGTCTTTGTCTGAACTGACATGCATGAGTTATTTATGAGAGAATATTTAGTTATCTGGAGAACACTAGTTGCATGCATGCATGCATTAAACTGACTGAACTCACAATTAGTTCCACCAAACTGTTTGGAACTAATTTAACTAGACTTAACTTAGTTAACTGAGCTAACTAATTACAACTCAAATACAACTCATCCTTATCTCCTTAATTAATGGATAACTTCCTCAATCAAAGGGATAACTGTTGCATGTCTTCACAAACACTTCATGTTTGAATTTCTTAAACTAATTAACTCAAGATGAATTAATTAATTATTTTTCAAATAGCTGGTGAGATTAAATTCGAATTTTAATTCAAGGACAAATTAAAATTGGAATATATCGTGAAATGCTATCTATAGAAATACTATTTTTAGCATTTCTTGTTGCTATTTTCAACAATTATTTGTAAATATATTTTACAAATACAAATTCACTTTTAATTAAAATTAATAATTTGATTTGTTATTTCCTATATATGTAAAATCATTGTATTGAAAAGATATTAAAATGACACAATTTACATGTGTAAAAGTTTTATATAGTACACATATAACATTATAAATCGAAAATCAAATCAAAGATGACCCCCCTATAAAGTTTTTGACCCTTCCTAATATTTTGAAATTTTAATGATGGGTCATAAGCCACCGTCCATGAAATTTGTGATCCTTCATAACATCTTGAAATTTTAATAATCTATCATTTGAAAGTTATATAGCTTTTTTCGTAAGATATGTGATTTTAGATGATAATAATAATTATATATATATATATATATATATATATATATATATATATATGTAAGATATGTGATTTTAGATGATAATAATATATATATATATATATTGTAATGAGAAAAATAGATTTTGTTTTTGTAATTTATTAATTTTGAAGATTTTTGGTGAGAAAATGTATATTTGTAAAAAAAAATATTGGTTATAAATTTTAAAATTTTGATTAGTTTTATATAATTTTGTTGCGTGATCACCTTGGTGATTATTGACTAGTATGAATGGACATGCCATAAGGTTGATGGGTAGAAGAGTTGGTTTTGAGCACCTTTACATGATGGCAAAGTGCATCATGGATGTATCAAGCTCTCTTGCTCACACTAGGCATATCACAAACCTGGGTAGATCACACTAGTTGGACACACCAAGGGAAACTTCAAAGGAAACTTGATAAGGGAAGGCAAATTGGAGGTGATTGAAAATGACTTAGTTCAATCTACAAGCATTATGCATGATAGACAATATTAAGATAGAGAGTTTCACTAGCTTAGGTGCTTAGACAACATGTGGATCCAAAGAGTGGGTCAATCCACACTTGGGGGTTCCCATAGACAATAGAGATGCCTTCATCCACAAGCATCAACATAGTGCAATAATGGGACACACTCTATGGGTACACGTCCATTGGATGCACTTGCCCATAGTTACACACATTTGGGCATAACTGGGCGATCATGGGTGCACTTGGGTGCATTGTCAGGCACACTTGTTGAATGCAAATAATTGATGGAGAAGGTACCAAAATGAAAAAGTTAATAGATGGTGCCTGGGTCCACCTTAGAGTAAAAAGGCTTGCAAATGCAAGGGAAGTCTTATATAAAATAAGGACACCTCAAACTGTCTAAGGCATAAGTGATTGACTCATTCACAAGGAGTGTAAAAGAGATTTTGTGATTGTGCTAAATTTAAGGTTAGACACAACATGGTGAACTACACTAGCTAAGTGAGAAGAAGAAAAAGACAAAATCTATAGGAGGCAGGGCTAACCATTGATCTAAGAGTTGGATTATGCAAGTTTGTTGGGTAGTAAGCATAAGATAATGTTGCCTTAAACTCATTCTACAACCATAATAGAGTTGCACATAGGAGGCTACAACTCCCTTTTTTATATCAAAGACACTCTCCATATAATAAAGTTAAAGCACCTACCTTGGGTATCGCTTATACATGTGTATTATGGACTCTTTGTATGTGTTGTGGATTCTTTATGATTGTTGGATGTCATTGTTCCTTGTTTTCCTTTGTGTTGGATAAGTAGTGAATTATTGACTAAGAGTTAAAAGTACTAGTGGGATGTTTAAAAGGTCACGGTTGGACCAATGCCAACTATTAACTGAACTCGATTGAGTAAGAGTTAATTGCATTTGACAAATTGTAGCTCAAGGCGAAGTTATAAGCAAACCTTAAATGAAAAGGCATAGTCTACTTATAATAAGCAAAAGCTAGCCAAGCCCCTCAGAGTGATGTAATATAGTGTCACATAACCAAATCAAGGTAATGCCATATACCCTTAACCACCAAAATATATCTAGAAGAAACTCAGATTTAAAAAATAAATTCTAAATCAAACAAATTCTAAATTCTAAATACATACCCTCTCATCCACAATGGTTCTATAACAACTAATAAATTTAAAAACCTAATCAATAATTAAAATTTAAATAAATAAATTAAAAATAAATAAATAAATTAAAATTCCATGGACTTGCACCATATGAAAATATGAGAGAAGTGTACCACATGTAAACAAAACATCCAAAACATGAGACACAACCATACAAAGGAATTTTTATTCAAATATGCAATACAAACTCTGTTTTAGCTTTATGTTAGATCTTGCCTGACCTGCAACAAGATTAATGGTTGGAGTGTGCAAGTAACATTAAATCATTCTCACTTTTAAATTACATTGTCAATTCACACAACCTCCAACAAAATTCTAACATATATTTTTTATTTTCTTTTGGATTGCAAAAAACTGAGTACATACATTCATAGATAATCATATATCTAATTCCTCTTCTATCATTGCTAAAATTACTAAAATTTGGATGAGTTGGAATTTTCCAAAAAGGAATCCAAGTTCCTTGTTTTTCTCCAAAATCTTAGTTTTCTTCAGATTTTTCCTTCTATAAATGTAGTCTATTTTCTAAACTTAATAAAAAAAACTACTTCCATCTATATCCATAAAAGCAGATAAGATTTCTTAAATTTTTCTAACATCATTCCTATCTAAAATTTTTGATCTTTAAACTAAAACAAGACTAATTCACTGATAAAATAAAGGAATCTAATTCCTTCCAAATTTCATTTGTTTTTTTTTTCCCAATTTCAAGGGTAAGATGCTCTTGCATCAGATTCCCGGGGAAAGAAATTCTGCACGATCTGTTGAACATTTATGAAATGCTTGGACATCTCCAACAATTATCCAAATAGCATCCTCCAATGGCTGATTTCTCCACTTCACCAAATACTGGAAGTATTATATTCTTATAGCTTTCTTCACTACTTTTCGATCTATTAGCCCTTCAATTTCCTTTGGAGTTGCTTTGGGTAGTTGTTGTTCCCATTCAACTTCACTGGAAGACCCATCATTTAAAAACTTTCTTGTTCCACGAAAGGAATACAAATTAGAAACATTAAAAATTGGGGAAATACCAACATTGCTTGGAAGCTCCACTTCATAAGCATTTGAGGAAAATTTCCTTAAAATTTTACAAGGTTCGATATTCTTAAGTTTTAGCTTGTTGTAAGTTCCTTTACGAAATGTTTCTTTCCTCAAATGTACTATCACTAAACCACCAATCACAAAGTTCTACTGCCTTCTCTTCAAATCAACCCTTTGTTTGGATTTGTTGTTGCTTTCCTGTAGTTGTTGCTTAACTCTTTCTTGCAATTCTTGCATACTCATTACAAATTCTTCACCTTCTGCACTTTTTATATCCTGTTTTCCCAAATTCCTCAATTCATATACTCCCCTTGGATGCATTCCATACAAGATCTAGAAGGGACTCATACCTATACTTCTGTTGGGTGTAATTCAGCCTGAGAAAGAACTTGATCCCATTGTTTGGGAGTTTCACTTACCAAGCTTCTTAGGATGTTTCCCAAGCTCCTTTTCACAACTTATGTTTCCCCATAAATTTGTGGGTGATAGTCTAAGCTGAAATTAAGGTTAGTACCCAAATTCTTCCATAATGCTCTCCAAAAATGATTGACAAACCTTGTGTCTCTATCAGATACAATGCTTCTAGGCAATCCATGCAAATTTACGACCTCTTTAAAGAACAAATTGGCAACATTGGTGGCATCACTAATTTTCCTACAAGGTACAAAATGTGTCATTTTAGAGAATATATAAAACACGACATGGATAGAGTCATTACCTCTTTGATTCCTTGGCAATCCAATATAAAGTCCATGCTCATTGAATCTCATGGCCTGGTAGGAATCAGTAATGGCTGATATAAACTTGTATTTTTACTTCTTCCCTTCGCACGCTGGCAGATCCTACTTTTTGCAAAAAACCTTTTCACATTAGCTTGCATGCCTGGCCAAAAAAAAAAAAAAAAACGTTCAATTGAGCAAAATTTTTATCTTGCCCAAAATATCCTGATAATCCTCTGCTATGCTTTTCCCTAATAAGATTTTCTCTCATAGAACATTTGGTTATGCACAATCTAGTATGTTTAAATAACAATCCTTCCTACAACATAAAGCTCAACCATTGAGTTTTACCACCACTAACTGGATTTTTACAAGCAACATATGCATATTTAAAATCAACATCTTCCTTATACATCTCCTTCATTTCATCAAAATCCTAAAGTGCTAATTTGAAACTCATGCTAAATTAAATTTACTCTACTTAATGCATCAACAACCTTATTTGATTTATCACTTGCATGCTTGATGACAAATGTGAAATTTTGCAAGAACTCCACCCATTTAGCACGCTTTTGATTTAATTTGGCCGGACTGTTGATAAACTATAGAGCATGGTTATCAGTATAAAGAACAAACTCTTCGGCCATAAGATAATGCCTCCATTTTTTTAAAGCTTGAATTATAACATATAACTCTTTATCATAAGAGGAATACTTTTGCCTTTCTTCATTTATTTTATCACTAAAATATGCATTCTCCCTTCCTTCTTGACGTAGGGTAGCTCCACTTGCATTTGTCTCAACTTGAAAACATTTGTTAAAATCTGGTAATGCTGATACAGGTTGTTCAGTTATCCTTTGCTTCAATATTTTTATTAGTTGTTGTAGTCCATTTAAATGGTTGCTTATTCTCCTTGATTATGTCAATAATGGGCATGAGAGGTCTACAAATTAGACACAAATTAAGGCCCATCTAACATTTCCTAGGCACTTGAAGGCTATATTAAACCTCTCATTCTACACTTAATAATGCTTTTTTGCTTTAGTGTGTTCTTAGGAAGGTTTAGAGATGATTGCATATTATGTGCCTAATATTATTTATTTTTGAAGAATATTGTGAGAATATTGGGTAGATTATGAAGATTTGGAAGAAGACATAATCTAGGGAATTTATTCCTACTACAGGAGGATAAATATTGGATAATAAATCAACAAGATATTATGAAATTATTGCACAAATTCTGGAACTCCAATGATTGAGAAAATCTAGGAATGTGTTCCCTGTCATTTAATGCAGATTCCTAGTGTTGGGAACGAGATCCATTATTTGAGGGATTTTGGGGGGGGAAAGCTTCCTCCTTTCAAGGAGAATGTTTCATCATCATTTTGTATAAGTACCAATTCGAATTTACGTCTAGGGGAATGCATTTCTTAGTCTTCTAGTGGAGAAAACTTGTATTTTTGCTGCTCCACTTTTATTTCTAGCAGGGATGTACTTGGATTGATTCAAATAATGAAGTTTGGTGCCATTTTTAGCTTATAAAGCTTGGTCTTCTTCATAGGAATACAAGTATCCTTGTGCTTGGCTATCCCAGGAGCCTGAGAGCCATTAATTTATTTTTATTCTTTACACTTCTTATTCACATGCATATCTTATTCTTGTTTTTCCTATTTTTGCATTCAGTATTGATGCTTCTTTTGCTGTAGGATTGGGTTAAATGATTGAAGTGAGTTTTTTTACAGGTTAGTTGTAGAGTCACAAATATGATGCATACTTAGAATATCTTTAAAAGTCATATTCATCAGTGAACTACTTGGATTGGTTTACTAGTTCACAAATCTAGAATTTTTAGAAGTCCCTTGTAGCAAACAGAAGTAATTTTCTGCTATTTTTTAGAACATGTTAATTAACTTCAATTGAGTTGATTCCACTTGGATTAGGTCATAGAAACATTCAAGTTAATAACAAAATTTACCCCAATTCATTTTCACTTGATTAGGTTAGGCATTTGATAGGTTAACTAGCTCACTAGTTCTTGAATTTCTAGCTTTTAGAGCAGTAATTTTTTGCTATTTTTTAGCACGTGTTAACAGGGGTATTTTGGAGTGATTGCACTTGGAATGGATTCCTAAGAAATCCTAATTAATAACAAAATTTGTCCCATCCAATTTTCATTTGATTTAATTTGTCATTCGGTGAATTATCTCCTCCTGTAGCAGTTATGTTTCCCCTGTGGCAACCTCATGTAGCACGTGAAACTTGACCAGATTTGTTACAAAAGCTTGGTTTTTGTCTCTTAGGCTTGAACCATAATCCCTAGGCTTTAAATCCATGATTGAGGAATAATAAACACCAATTACGATATGTTTTTTTATAAAGTAGATTAGGCATATTTATTTGAATTCATGCTCTTAGGATTTCAATTACAAGTTGTTGTTCTTGCGTAGGATTAATTTCTTTTCAAAGCATCATTTCCATTTCTGCAATCAGTTTAGGCTTTGATTTAATGACATTCACTCCATTACATCATATCCATGAAATAATGACACATTGTATGTTGCAAATATAGTGTCGACACCTCTTAAGTTTGTACGAACCCCAGGTTGATAATTTAAGTTGGTTGCTTTGGGTGTTGCATCATTTTTGTTGCAATACTATGGCTCATCACCTTTTGGCGCTGTTGGAAGGGAGGTGTCAAAGCATGCATTATTTTCTTTCCTAGTGGACTCATTTCTTTTATTTTCCTGCAAAAAAAAATATTTGCATTAGACATATTTCATTTCAAAAACAGAAAATTGCATTGCATTAGCATTCTTATTCAAAAAAAAAAATTACTTCTCCAACACCAACCCCCGTCGTTTGATCACGTGATGTAGTAAGAATCACATCACCATCCACTTTTGTAGGTAGAAGAAGAAGAGGTAGCAGAGAAGATAGAAGAAATGGATGGAGATGATAACAGTGAAGAAGATCCTCTTGGATTTCCCATTCAAGATACTGATATAAATGTTCATTTGAAGAACATCCCTCCCTCCATATTTCCTTCCCAACTTCCATGGTATAAGGTTAGAGGATCCAAAAACCTTTCTCTATGAATTTGAAATCCTTTGTAGATCTTATGGCTACTTACTAAACACTCAAAAGTTTAGACTGTTTCCGGCAACATTGAAGGATAGAGCTCTTCAATGGTTCATGAGTTTAGGGACTAATTCAATAATATCATGGAATGATATGTAAAATATATTTCTAGAAAAATATAAAGATCATGATCTTAAAGAACAAATCTTTAGAATGAGTCAAAAATAAGATGAGAGCCTTGAGTATCTAATAGAGAGGTTCATGTATAATGTTAAGAGGGGGAAAATACATCATTTAGGACCCGACACACTAAAAACTCTCTTACTTAGAACACTTAGGGATGAGTGGATTGATCTCCTTGATCTCATGAGTAGAGGTGAGGTGTACCAATTATCATTTGAAGAAATTTGTGAAACATGCAAACACATATCAAGAGGAAGGGAAAGAGTAAGTAAATCAACATCAACATCAGTAAGTCAAGCTAAAATTGGAAATTTTTTTGATGACTTCAAAACATAAATTCTTAGCAATCTAAGCGAACAAGTAGAGATGTTAAGAATGCAAGATGAAGAAAAAGAAGATGTTGAGAATTGTGTTGCCCATGAATAATCACATGATATTAAATGTTTCCCATCATTACCAAGGTTGAAGGAAGTTTACCAAGAGGACAATGGATTAAGTCAATCGCCAAAGCAGCTATGTTATGTAGCTCCAAGAAGATTATGCCAGCCTAGTCAACCTAGTATGATGCAAGAACCTAATTTAGAATTTCAAGGTTATGCACATCCATCTCAAATTAATTGGAACACACCCTTCCCTTGGCAACCTTGGCCATCTCAACCCCAAAACCAATCTTTGCAACAAGGTTGGCAAGGGCCTGTTGAAGGCTAGAAAATATTTGCCTCAACATTGGGGAATACCACCCGGTCGGGAACTTAAGGCAGCTCATTTTCCATTGGAATTGTTGGGTCTGACTAGGGATAAAGGGACTAGTTTCCTATTTAAAGAAATATAATAGAAAAATAGAAACAAAATGAGACTAATAGAATGATTTAAAAGCCAAATATGATATTACTAAATAACTTTATTCTACTTACTTCTCGGGAATAATATCTCTTTATATGTGATTGATAAAAAGATTTCACAAATTGTGCAATTACAATATAGATCATTAAACACTTTATGAAATGAAAACAAATAAGATAAACTAAATAGTTAATTAATTTAGTTGATTAAGACTTAATCACATATAAGATCTTGTTATCTCATTTACAATCACAAAGGATACAATCCTACACATCAATAGTGACAATGTCTGACTGTTTTCAAAGCATTCATATAATGAAATAATTTATGAGAAATTCACTATCTATCTTAATGAAACATAGAAGCAATATAAAGATAATAGTACCCAATACATCAATAC
Source organism: Pinus taeda (assembly GCA_000404065.3). NCBI lineage: Eukaryota > Viridiplantae > Streptophyta > Pinopsida > Pinales > Pinaceae > Pinus > Pinus taeda. The sequence goes on from APFE030697633.1 coordinate 28,057, forward strand.
TTTTCTCATAAAAAAAGAAAGCTTCTGGTTCGACTTCTCAATTAGATAACTTTGGATTTAAACAATAGTGCAAGTTCAAAGTTGTCTATAAAAAAATCAGAACCCCTTTCTAAATGCATGAAAGGGGTTTAAATAGTCTATTAATATTACAAAAATAGTAAACTAAATAAAAGTATTCAGAAAAGCTTCAACAAACTAAGCTAAAATAAAGCAAATATAAAGATAGCAATCTGTTGCAACAAGAAATTCATGACTGTGCTGCAAGGTAATTCTTCATTCCTTCTCTGAGTCCACATATGTCCGCCATTGGCTTTAGTTGGGGGTGATGAATCAGATGCATGCACATCTGCCCTGTAAATATTGCATCACTGAGTGTTAGAAGAAGTTGAGCCATTGCATTAGAGAGACACCTCAACACTAGCCATTGACTATGTGGCTTCACCAAGAAATGCTAATAACTTTCAAGGTTTACTTTTGATAAACTTTGGATGTCTTCAACCTTATTCTTGGATGTTTCCTACCATGACTTTTTCAGAGCTTTGATATTTGGAAAGGTGTCCTTTGGGCATTCCTATATTAGATTGGCCTACAATAAGGTATCACTGATATATTCAGTGAAGTTTGAAGCAAGATTTCTAGCTCTAATAATAGCCATTTCTGCTTTTTTCATTTTGATATCACAGTCACCGAAAATGATATCCTTTTGAGATTCTTTGATTTGAGAAAGATCAACTGATCTTCCTTCAACACTGTCTTTCCAATCTATATGCTTAAATATTTTCTCATCAATTTCTTCATAGAATGTCCGTAGATCAGATAACTAGTTAATTAAAGAATCCCTAGTCTTACACAAATCATGAATTAAAGTTAATTTGTGACAAAAGACAACTTGTTGCTTTGTAAGGAGTGTATCAAGTTCTCCTTATTCCTTTCAGAATTCATTTATTTCTGAATTTTCCTTCAATTGGTTAATCTTTTGTTGTAGTTGTTGTACTTGTGCATCTTTGTCTCTGATTTCAAATTCAAATTGTAGTTCTAAGTCATTAAAACTTTTCTATAATTCGACAAGGTTTGCTTGCCATTGTTTCTCAATCACCTGCCTTTCATTCTAGAGATCTTGTTCTAACTGAATAATCTTATGGTATTTTTCCTTCAGAAGTAGCTGAATTCCTGTTGCTTTATCAATAGTAGCACTAGCATAAGCTCCTGCAAACTGTGAAAGTCTATTTAACTCTTCGTTAGGGAATGTTTGGGCTCATTTCCAAAGAACTTGAAAAGGAGTCTCATTTGAAACTAGTGCTTGTGCTTGTCCCATATTTCTCTTCTTTCTTGACCTGCTCATTACTGCTTTATGTTTTGGACTATAAAATACATCCAAAGGAGGGATTTCTTCAATTTTTAGGACTATCTCCAAAGTAGGAAATGTTGGGATAATTTCCACATGCTCAACAACAATAGTTTTATCAGAAACCTCAGCAACAATAGTCTTTTCGGGAGTCTCGGGAACAATAATATTTTTGGGAGCCTCAGTAGTGAACGAGGTTGTCCCTTTAACTTATGGATCTTGCTCTGTTTCTTTGTTGACTATAGTATTTACATCTAGAGTTTCTTCATTTGATAAGACACGATTAAATTCCTCCCACACTTCATCCAACTTATTTTCTTATTTGAATTTCATCATTTGTTCAATAGCTACATTAGCTATCTCTGAGACTTGGGAAATAATTGGATTCTTCGAAGAGGAGGTTGATGTATTTGAAACTTTAGGATTCTGTCGAGATTGTTTTAACAAAATTTCTGGCAGATGGGTTATTCTATGATTACGATGTTGATTGAACTTAATCAATTCTTCAGGAGTTGGACATTATCCCGCCAAATTTTCAACCATAGAATACTTTGGAACCATCTCAAATAAATCATCGAATTTATCAGGCTTGCTTGAAAACTGCTTGATTCTTGCTTGTGCCGTGGCATCTTTCATGACACTACTGGGATCGTATTGCCTGTTTGAGATGGTTGGAAAACTAAAGGATTTGATTTGGTCAATTTCAAGCTGATCATGCTTGAAATTTTCTAGTATATAGGTACCACAGGAAATAGGAAAAGGAGGCCAAATAGTTTTCTTGGCATCCTTGAGCACTTTAGTCAAACCATTACCAACTGTTTGGTAGGCAATTTCTTTGGCTAGTAATTTATTTGGGACAAAAGGAGGCAAAAGATGAGGATGTGCAAGGCTGCCAAAAACTCAAATATAAGTAAATGATTCTCACGTCCTTGTGTGGTGTGGACTGATCTCTTTCTTCTTTTGAGATCAATTCTTGAATGAACTCTTTTCTCCCTTGATCGATATTTTTCTTTTTGTGACACCTTTTTCCTATAGATTTATTAGAGTTCCTACGTTTTGCTTCTTCTTCACTCATACATTCTACACATGGACCCTATGTGTAATTATTTTCACCTAAGTGTCCTAATTATTACAATGCTGAGCCTGCTCAGGTATATTAGAGCGATGCCCATGTTCTTACCTCTCGTCTTATCGCCCGACACCTATAAAAGTAAATACACTCAACCAAAAGGAAATTAAAAAAATTACACACCCTAAGTGTCCTAATTATTACAGTGGTGAGCCTGCTCAGGTATATTAGAGCGATGCATAGGTTCTTAGCTCTCGTCTTACCGCCCAACACCTGTAAAATTAGAAACACTCTATCAAAAGGAAATTCAAAAGAAAGCGCTGGCTGATTGTATCAATTGACAACCTTCCCCAACAACGATGCCAAAATGTTTAATCAATTTTATCACTTCTTAAAGTAACTAAACCACAATCATCAATTATCAACCAGGGTATGTATTTTTATTTGAAAGGTGTCTGCACTATCTGTGTTGATACATGTATCAACCAGGTAAAACATAAAAGATGTCGTTGAACACGCTTGCAGAAATTAAAATACTCTTGCAGAATGGAAATACAAACTTGCAGGAATTAAAAGGAACAATGCAGAAATGAAACACACTTGGCAAGGAAATAATCCACACTTCATAAGAACTTCAGAATAAATATAGGCATGCCATACACTATCAACTAAAGATATAACAAGAATTAAATAACATGGAATTGATTAATTTGTGTAGCAACACACAATAAATCTAGAAGCAGAAGTGTATCTATCCCACAATGACCATGTACAACGGACTAATAAATCCACACTTAACACATGAAATAAATAAATATCCTAACCACATTGTGATCCCTGCTAAAGAGGAGGGCCCTTCCTCCCTAGTAGGGTGCATGAATGAAACAAAAACTTAGTTAATAATTCAACACATAAATCACAGTAACATCACCATATATGCTTATATTAAAAATCGCTGAAGAGTACAAGATCAAAATGTTGGTATTGTATCTGTTTTGTTCGCCCCCCTTCACATGGGACTAAGCTCTTTTTATAAAGTCTTTAAAGAGTCCCAAAATTAGGAAAACGAATCAGTCATGAGAATCTGTAGTTCTCATGCTGATTAAGCTAACATAAATAATAAAAAATATAAATTGTTACAAGCTATTTCAATAAAGATTTGTTGTGGTTACACCACTCTTGTTTAGACACAATTGTAACTGCTCAGATCTTCTTAATTGTCTGTGTGGAATTACTTTATGTGGTCCTTGACAGTCGTCTTTGAAAATAGCAGCTATAGTCTTGACAATTCATGGTGTAACAACAACTTGATGGTGTAACAACAAATCAAACCATGTATAACAGAAAATGACAAACCTGGGTTGTAACAACAACTCGAATCATGTACAACAGAAAATGAGAAACTCAGGGTGTAACAACAACTCGAACTGTGTAACAGTAAGGAATAGTAACAATCGTTCATCTATGGCTATCGGTAGCTATGGCAACACCTGGAAGAAAAACATTCTGAAGAAATCTTCCAAAGATATCCTAGTTTGTCATCCCAAAGAAAGCATCGTTTCATTCAATACTTAACAGAAAATAGTATAATAATATGTCAAAGAAAAGATTGCTTCTTTATCAAAGGGAGTGACATTGTACTAGGGAGATTGTAGGTTAAAATGAGGAAAAATGGGGAAAAGGATGCCTGGAATATCCTTAAATATTGCACAAAACACCCACCTATAGCTGATGAATCATTTTATGATAACCCTCAACATTTGGTAGAGAAGAGGTCTACATAGTATAATCACAAGTTGCAGATGTAAACCATAATGTGAACCTCATCATGGCGGCTCCAACTAGTAAGTTTATGTTGATTAGAGAAGATGGGGGTTCCAACTCAAGGGTTAAATTAGAGGGAAAATCAGGAGATCAAAAAGATCTAAAGGAGTCCAAGAAAGAACCCACAAAAGTAGTCAAGTTCAAGTGTTGTCAACCATTAATAGTCCCTCTTCAAGATGGAAGCAAAGGTGTACATAAATTTATATCAAGGTGAGATAAGTGCTTTGGAATTAAATCAATGGTTGTAGTAATTAGAGAATTATTTTAGTGTTCACCACATATATGAGGAACATAAATTGTTATTTGTTCATTTGAAATTAGAGGGTCATGCCTTTACCTGATGTGAAATTCACACCAAAACACTTTAGCTAGTGGGGAATCCTCCACTAACTAAGTGGGAGGACTTTGAAACTCTCACAAAGTCCCAATTCTATCCTATCATATATGTAGAGGACTAGTGGATCTGGTGGCATTACTTCAGGCAAGGACAGGGGTAGAGTGCATAAGTGTACACTTCAAAATTCAAGAAGATGGCAATAATGTTAGGCATCTCTTCCAAGAACCTAGATGTACTTCTTGAGTATTTCGGGGGTCTACATAGCCATCTAGGAAAGCAAGCGATATTGTTAAAACCCAAAACAATGAATGAGGCTTGTGTATAGACATAATATAGTACCTGGAAAACACAGGGTAGAAGAAATGGAAAGTCAAGTGGTTCAAAGCAGAAGGAACACTAGGAAACTTCCAAGGATGGAAGAAGAATTGGAATGGGGGGAAGGACAAGAACACTGCAACCCAACCACATTAGTGCAAAGATCCTAGAAACTGATGCAAGATTGATGGTCGCACATAGGAGAAGTGTTGGAATTACTTCTAGAGGTAAACCAAAAGAAACAAAAAAAGGAAACGAAGAAGAAAAATATCATAGCCATAAATTTGAGTATTTAGGTGGAAAGCAGCTTGAACATGGATGAGAAGATTGTATTCACATTAGCACAAAAGGAGGTAAGTCTGAGTAGCCTTTGTCAACAAGAAGAGAAGAAGATGACTAAACTCTTCCATATAAAAATACAAGTCAAGAAGACAGATATTGATGTCCTTTTCGACTCAAGTTCACAGGTAAATTTCATTGCAACAAACCTAGTCAACAAACTAGGATTGAAGGTTTGAGATCATCCTAGTCCATATCCATTGGTATTGGTAAATAACGATGTAGAAATCAAGGTAATAAAATGGTGCAAAGTAAAATTTTCTATTACTGTTGATTATATTAATGAAGTAGAATTGGATGTAATGCCACTTTATGTATGTCAAGTTGTGGTTGGGAGTTCCTATATGCACATGCGAGATGCAATCTTCATGTGGAAATCCAACCAATACTGCCTCATCAAGGACGAAAAATCCTTCATCATCAATGCACACAAGGCCAAATCAATGGTTTCATTAGTAAGTGCCAACAAAACTAAGAAATTGATCATTTCTAGCAAGAAGTATGTTCTATTATTGTTAAGAGAAAATCAATTTGTAAAAGAGTTCATGGGAGTAAATGCATCCCTAGGGGGTGCATTAAGCAACATAAAAAACAATTGAAAGAGTTGCTACAAGCATAAAGGGGAGTGTTCCAAGAGATTAAAGGGATAATGTTGATTTTGGGTAGTGTTGGATGTGCTCTAGCCTTGAAAATTGGTGGCGAATTGATGCCAAGCTTGGTAGTCTGCTATGGTGTCTGCGTACTCTGTGGTGACATATTTTTGGAAGCGAACTCTTGCCTCCGTAGCATCTGGGTACAATGATTTGGCACCTTTATCCAACTCGTCATGTAGCATGCGCAACATGGTATTGAGTGCAGCCAGACCAACAACATACTTGTGCATGGTGTCTGTGCTCATCTGCAAATCTGTGTTGGTGGCTATGCACATCAATTGCTCAAAGTACATGTCGAGCTCTAGTCGGAGTTGGTTCTTTTCTTTCGCCTCGGTGAGTGTGTTAATAGATGGGATTGTGTGTGCGCGCACGATGACATCCATACTCTTGAACACACATGCATGTGAAGGCTTTAAACTGGTGATGAGCTGCGGGACTTCCTCATAGTTCCGTATCTGAATCCGGATGTGCGCTTTCAATTCCACTGCTCTTGGCTTCATCATCTTTGGAAAATACAACGAGGCTCCCTTATACCTCACTGTCCATATCTGAAGTACAACTTCCACATGACTATCTCGAGAGATGATACTTTATCAAGTATCGCTTTCTTCAACTCTGCTCCGGCAGATGTTGTAGCTTGTTCTTCTCTCTGCTTGGCCGCTTGCAATTCCTTAGCCACGCGCTCATTCTTAGATATCAAGAATCTCACACTTGAGCTGGTGGATTTGGCATATGCCTTTGTACCATTGGAAAATGCAACTAGATGTCTATGCACATCAGACACGATCACTTGTTCTTGAAAATGTGTAGGAGATGCATGGACATCCGGGGTGGGCACTCTACACGATTGCACAACCCTGTGTTGTGACTCGTCAAAGGATATGTTGTGCACATCTATCTCTGGAATGTCCTCAAGGATGACAATGTCTCCTTGATCACTTGGGAGATGCTCTGATTTCAGATCTGGTGAAGCCTCTGGAGTGACCTCTAGTTCTTTGGGCATAAGGTCTGTATCCTGATCTTGTTCCAGTTGAACCATATTCGTGTCCATCTGTTCCAACATCTGTTCAATATCTTGAGCAAAGTCTTGCTCTTTTAAGACTGCTCACCCTGTTTACTATCTGCCAGTTGTTATGCTTCATGTGCCTGTATCTACGCAATTTCATGAATGTGTGCAAATTGCACTTCCTGCTGTTCCCATTCCTACTGCGCTTCCTTCTCCCTTTTGCACAAATATTATTCTTCCTTCAGTTTTTGCTCCACCTCCTTCTTCTCTACTTATTCCAGTCTCTGCTTCTCCCTCTACCTTTGTGCAATCCACTTGTTGTGGTTTCGCCTCTTTGCTTCAATCTCCAAATATTCTCTTTCTACAAGTGGATATTCCTTGAACTTGCAACTTTTCTCTACCTCTGCGCTGTCGTCAATCATCCTTTTGCCTTTGCCTTGTGCATGTATGTTGCTCACTGCTGTAGCTGTTGTTGCTGCTCTTTCAAGTGTTGCTGCCTTGTGTGCTGCTAACCACTCTACAACCACTCTGACTGGTTCATTGAGCCTTGAGGAGTTATAACAATATCTCCATTGGTCTTCCTCAGGCCAATGACATGCCCCGTGGACCCAAGGATGATACACTCTCGTACGACGGTCCTTCACTAAAGAATGAGGGTCATATGGATTGAAAGTTCTGGTGCCGAAGGTGAATCTCTTGAATTCCTTCGTCTCGGCCTCAACATGATTTAGGCTCTGGACCTCATACAACCTGATCCGCAAAGGAAGAGCAGGCCAAGGTGCCTTCTTCTTCCTGTGCAGTCTCTCTAACAAACCTGTCAAGGTGTGGTATGCAACCTCTTTCATGACCAGCATGTCTATTGCAAACTTAGGAAACACATGCAGAGCCTTCTCCGCACTGTACATTAGGATGAAGGTGCCAACGAGTGAGGCATACCAATCTGCTATGTTAACCAATGCCTCCATCGCTGCCTGTGACATGCAAGGCAGATCTTCCTCAAAGATCATTATGTACACTGTGGTGACGAAGTGGTCTGATAGTTGCAGTATGACTCCGCGGAAGTTGCACTCGGAGAACAACCTGTAATAAATGTTCACAGAGTGTTCTGAAGGTGTCCATGCCCAACCCAAGCTAGGGAACTGTTAGACGACTCTCTTACCCAGTGCTTCAAGATGTTTCTTGAGTTTGCGCTGCTGCTGGGATTGGTGAAGGGTGCATCCATTCTATTCACCGGCTGCAGCAAATGATACATTTGCTGAAAGTCCTCTATCCTTAAGGTAACAAATTTTGTTACACTGATACTGCTCAATACCATTGTCTCATGATTAGTGCGCAAGACAATCCATTGGATCATGTTTGCGCATGGAAATCCAGGATACCTGCATGTAACCTGTTACAAGCTTGACTTGTGTATGTTGACATAGAATTGATGGTTCTCCAGATTCTCCTCAAAGGTGCCTAAAAAGACATCATTGATGTATTTCCAAGTGATCTTGATATCCTTATCTATGAACAACTTACTATTTTCATAGATGGGCAAGATCATAGACACTTGCTCAACTACATCTCCTGTTGTGCTTTCAATGGTGTCCTTTGACCCTGATCTCTTGGAAGCCATTGTAATTATTATGCTGAGAGACTGATGAACACCTGTGATATTAGGAGACAAAGCAACACTCATGGCAAGCAAATGTCAGTTGAAAACCAAAAGCAACTTGAGGATTGACATGCAACACACCTGGTTGACTGCTTGGGAAAATTGCATAGTTTTGTCTCGAAGAGGCTGGGAGACTGATAGCGGGAACTGAGTAGAGCACAGTCCAGGCTACTAGTGAGCTGACTGTTCGTTGAAACTGCGTAGAGCATGGTATAGCTTGGCTTGCTAAGGACTGGAACTGAGAAATTCGCAGTTTTAGTCAGCATGACTACTGCCCGGGAAAGTACACTATATAATCCTGAGGGCCAACTGGGGTACTTTCTCCCAAAACTATGCAGAGCAGAGCCTGGGAAGCTAGTGGGAGGCAAGTTCTAAGCAATTCTTGGGAGCAAGGTAGAGCCTTCCACCCCAGAAATGTGCAGTGCAAGCCGGGCAAGGCAACACAGACCTCTTGATGGGCGACTGAAAATCACTAAGGACTAAATGCATGTGCAAAGTTGGTGCAGCCATGAGTGAATAAACATGCACGTGATCACAACAAGTGTAGGATTTAGTGAAAGGGAAAACAATGAAGTGTGTGAAGCGAGCTGCCGTAACGATGACCGTAGTGCAGAAACAGTGTCATGCATGCGACATTAGGGAAACACAATGCAAAACTTGAAACAACACTTCTACAAGTTAACATGCATTAAAATGATAGCAGTTGTTCAAGAAAATCAAGTAAACAACACTCACACAAACCAAAATATGAAAAGCGACAAAAAAATAGCAAAAGACATAAAAAGCGGACTTACCCAGAAAAAGATGCGATGAGTTTGCCGAAGGTTCCTAGATTCGTTGGGAATGCTAGAGCTCCAAGATCGAAAGTCAAGAATGAACTTTGAGGCATTGAATAAATAGTTTTGACAAGATCGAGGTTTATGACGTGCATGCCACAAATCTAGGAAAAAGTGACACTTGGCAGGAGGTTTATAAAATGATTTTGCATGTAACTCCCAGCTGCTAAAAATAGATCCCTAATATATAGGGATGTTTTTTTTTTTACTTTTTTCGGGAAAAGCTGCCCATGCATGCAAGGCAAGATTTCACAGTTTTGTAGGGAATCGGTCAACCTACGGGCACATGCAACGGACAACAAGCCAAGGAGATACTTCTGCGCAGTTTCTGGGCTGAGTGGCTCTAGCTGCCCCTCATGCTTTGCACAATTTCTGGACTCAAGCCAAGGCTACCATTCAGAACTGCGCAATTCCTGAGAGAAAGCCTGTGATGAACTGCTCTATACAGTTTTCTTGGGGAAGGCAACCTGCGTTCTGTGGGGAATTCTACAGAGCAATGCAAGATGCCAGGATGCATTGTGCAATTCCAGAGAGCAAGGATGGTTTCCCTCAAGTACTGTGCAGTTTTCTAAGCCAGATAAGAACCAGTTTGAGACCAAGTCATGGGAGGTCAGCTGCGGGTGAAAGAAAAACAAGTTAGCGAACACAAGCTGTTAAGCCAAAGAAAACTCAACTGAAAGCATAAGTATTTGGGAAGTGCAAGACATGATGCTAATGATCGCTGGTAGGGAGGCTCCAAAACAAAGCTAAGGAAAAATTTTGGAGGATGGTTGTAGCCGCTACAACACTTCCATAGAGGATTTATTGTCATATGCTTAGACAAAATTGATAATGAATACAATTTTACAGAAGATGTCTAGAACTACAAGACATGGTAGAATTACCTTTGGTAGATTGGGTTGAAATGATGACCTCCAAGCAAGGCTAAAAGGTACTCCAAAGAGAAGGTAGAGGGAAATTTTCCTCAACTCATTTAGTAAATTATTTTGGGGACCAAAATCCTCCAAAATGGGGAGGTATGATCCATGTTGGATCGTTATATTATTTTTCATCCATCTCGATGCTTTCAGAGTGGAGAAAGTGGAGGAATTAGTTTACAAGGCCATTTTTATTGGAAAATTTTAGTTTTCGTGAATTGGGTTTTGAAACCTTCCGGAGGTAATTAGAGGCATTAAATGAAGTTTTTTGGGGTCTAAAAGTTCTCACTTATGTGAGATTCCCCAGCGATATTCTACATTGAAAGACATTTCCAACGGTGCAAGAAACACATCAAACAAAGTTTGTATGCAAAAGGTATGCCTCTTGGAAGTTGACCTTTCTATTTTGTTTGCCGTGACTTGAGAGGATGACATGTTAGTCCTGTTACTCATGGAAAAGGGGCTAGCCACATGGGGACTATGAAGAAGACTCTAGAAGGGTTGAGCTGCAACCCATGTTGATGGTTGAATAGGTCAAATCTGACCCCCAGTTGACTATTGGGTTATGTTATAATTAGACCACTAGGAGGAAAAGATGTTTCATTCTATATGCTTGCATTTTTTACCATGGTAGAGTAGAGTAGCTAATTGAGGATAGAGAGCGAGAACCTAACAGAGGGTGTTTGTGTTCTATAGTAGCTCATAGACCATAGATCTCAAGAAACTCCAAAGGGACTTCCTTCTCCATTGCATTTGCATCATTTCCATTTCAAACAAAAAATAGTAGAGCAACCTCACCTTCCAACTGGGTTTTCTCTTGTAAGGGTTTCTTAAAGCATATCTTGGTGTTCATCATGGTTTCAGAGTGTTTGTATTTACCTATTCTTTATTTTCCACATATTATCTATTGCATGCATAAACACAAAAACAATAATAACAAATCTTGAATCCAAAAAGAATTGACCCTTCATAGTTTATATTTTGGTTTCTTTTCATAGATCTATTGTGAGAAATTGTTTAATGGGATATCCATGACAATATATAGATCATTGAGACACTACAATATTGTAGCCCCTGCTACAATTTTTGTTGTAATTTTGTTATAACATAGTTTTCCATCCCCCTCCCCCCTACACACATATGTATTAATAAAATTAAAAAAATATGATTAAAAAAGAAGTAAACCACTAAAATCTAGGAAGGTAAAATGGTAAAATGTATTAAATATTGTAATGTGAGAACCACAATCAAACATGGTCAAATTACAGTGGAAACTACAAGAATGATCCAAGTTGTACAAGGAATGAAATGAAAGGAAATAAAACTCATAAACAGAGAAATATAATATTCAACACAATATTATAGTCAAAACCCAACTTCTATTAATAAAGAAAATAACAGAGTATTGTTGAACATAAATATGATAGAATGTTAGTAGCTATTTCTAAAGAGAGAGAGATATGGAAGCCATATGCATTTACCAAGAGTAATTACAAGATGCCGAAATAATGACATTTTAACATAAAGGAAAAACCATAGAAGTCTAAAATCCCAACTCTAGAAGATGAAGCACGAAATAACTTGCGGACCCTGAGGTGGTTAGTTAGTAGATCAACTTCTTAGGAGCTCGTTGGAAAGAACTATTCAAGGACTAAATATTTTGACAAAGGTTAGGGCATGCTATGGCAACTTGTGACCACCCAAATCGCCAAGAAACATCATTTCTGACCTCAAAATGACCCCAAAAGTTTGGGACCTGAAAACGATGGAACAAATGTTAAGAAAATAGAAAACTATTAAGTCAATAGTCCATGTTATACGAGGAATGAAATGAACATTTAAAAATAAAATAAAACACACATAAAGAACTATAACATAGAGCACAATAATATAGGGAAAATTTATGGAATTGACCAAACTAAGCAGCTTATTAAAGCTTTATGGAATTTTCCCTCTACAAGCTCCCAATTAAAAATTGAAGTTTGCCTCTGTATCCCTCTCTTTCAGATCAAATCTAGCATAATTTTTGAATTTTGATTGCTTCAGTGTAATTAAACCTTATCAACAGGGTTGAACATAAATTCATGGGATGCATCACAAACACTAATGATATGTACAATTTGCTCATAGATATTCCAACATTGCATTGCTTCTGCCCATCCAACTACTTGCTTTTGTCCAACAACAAAATGGTCCGATGGAAAGGTTGTTAAAAATGTTGTGATGCCAGGAAAGAACTTGAAAAAGTAGGATGTGGACACAAATGGAGGAAGATCATTGTGTCAGGTGTAAGTAATTTCTTTAACGGATTCATAGTGTTGTTGTTGACACTTGATGGTTTTTATTATACCCTCAAATGAATCTTTTTTTGGCTAGAGCCGTCCTTGTAACACTGTTTGAACTTTTAGTTTTTATTTTTATTTTTAATTTTTTTATGTGGTTCACGAGGTTGATGGCCGCTACGTCCACAAAATATTTGTACTAGGCATATCCATTTGAAGGGATCACTTCCTGCCAGCTCAACCATGGAGCCTGACCCTAAGAGTGTTGAGAGAATTGAACTTGTGACTTCTCAATAGCAAAGGTGCTTTAATGATGGGGACTTGACCAATTGAGCTAACCCTCAAAGCTAGTTTATTAGTCATGATTTCATTTGTTTGGTTGTTCACAAGTAGGTAGCATGCATGCATATTTCAAAGACTATTTTGAACATCCCGTCATAAATTCAAATAATCTTTTTATTGAATAATCACATCTGGAATTGGCCATATTGAGTCATTAAAATCTAAACAAACTCTTTTGCAGCACTATCAAATCCCCCATTTCCTGTTGGTCACTAAAGGAAGTGTTAAATCACAAGTCCTTCATTTCCTATGGGTCATTAAAGGAAGTGCTAAATCACATGTGATTTAGGAGTGATACATTTTTAGTCCTTGCCTTGGCAAGGGACTATATGTTGGGTTGTGTTATATTCTTTCCATGACTAGCCTACATAGTGAGCTGGGGGTTAGAGGGGGGGCCAGAGCCCCCCTTTCGTTGCGTAATTGCACAGTGGTGGGGGGGGGGGTCACAGGGGGTTTGGGGCAACGCCCCGAGATTTTTTTTGGGACTCAATATTAGGTTGGGCAGACCTATCTATGGTTTTGTGCATGTTTTTTGCACATGGTTTTGGACGCGATGGTTTTTGGTCCATGGTATTGGATGCTTCGACATGTATAAATATGTATTGTAACATTGAAAGGAACATAATGAGAAATCAAGTTGATAGTTCCGATTTTGGGATCCAAGGGAAAATCCCTGTGTATATGTGTTTTATGTGTTATGCTCTCGCATTGTTTATTTTCTGTGTTTTAGAATTCGTAAGCAGGTAATTTCTGTACGGAGTTAAAACCTACATTTGGTATCAGAGCTATTTTGGCTTCAAGGGGACGCCTTTGTTGCTGAGGGGTTTCGCTCAGGCCTGTGGTATACCCTATTCAGTGGGAGATCTGCGGGATCAATTCTAGTGGTGAAAGAAGATGGCAAGCAGTGGAAAGAGAGAGATTGAGAAATTTAATGGTCAGAGTTTTGAGTTGTGGAAACTCAAGATGGAGGATCTGTTGATGGATAAAGATTAGTGGATCGCGGTAGATCTAGGTACTAAACCAAGAAGAGTGTCTGATGAAGAATGGAAGAAGTTAGATCGGAAGGCTAATAGCACAATACGATTGTGTGTCTCAGATTTAATATTCATGAATGTATAAGGGAAAGCTACGGCAAAGGCTTTGTGGAATAAGTTAAGGATTTTGTACCAATCTAAGTCTCTAGTAAATAAACTATTCCTGCAGAAAAAACTATATAACCTGAGGATGCTTGGTGATAGAACATCTGAACGCATTTAATACTGTGGTAAGTCAATTATTATCTATTGATATTAAAATTTTAGATGAAGATAAGCGCATCAGTTTGTTGTTTTCTCTACCAGATTCATGGGATAGTTTGGTTATTGCAATAGGTAGCAATGCAGTTGCCTTGTAGTTTGATGAAATAGTCTCATCCTTGCTGACGGAGGAGATGAGACGAAAAAATATGGAGAGTCAGAATGGTGATGCCTTGTCTGTAGAAGGACGGTCCTAGAACAGAAACAAAAATAAGACATCGAGTGGGAGATCTAAATCTAGAAGGAGATCTAAATCTCCAGGAAAACCTGTAAAGGTGGTTTGTTGGAAATGCGGAAAGGAAGGGCACTACAAAAGGGACTGTAAATTTAAAGTTCCTGACAAAGGAAAGGGATCTGATGATGCTCCTTCTGCAGAGGCAAAAACCACCTCAGATGAAGGTGGGGATGTGTACTTGGCTTCTTCAAGTACACATGTAAATCATGAGGCATGGTTGATTGACTCAGGTGCATCCTTTCACTTCACTCCCCATAGAGAGTGGTTCTGTAAGTATGAGAATACGATGGTGGTGATGTCTTCTTAGGGGATAATAGGAAGGCTAGAATCGTTGATCATGGAAAAGTTAGGTTGAAGTTGCAAGGTGGAAGGGTTAGAACACTTTCGGGTGTTCTACACATTCCTACATTGGCCAGAAATTTGATTTATGTAAGAAAGATGGATGATGCAGGTGTAAAAACAATGTTCGAGAAGGATACCTGCAAGATGGTTCGGGGAGCATTGGTATTGATGCAGGGAGTTCGGATTGGAACTCTGTACAAGCTGCAAGGTAGCACTGTTGTTGATGGGTGCAAGAGTTCTGTGGTTCCTGAAAGTAGAGCAGAAAATCTAGTGGTCTCTGGGAGAAGACCATTTTGTGGCATCAAAGGCTTGGACATATTGGAGAGAAGGGCCTTCGAATACTTCATGGTAAAGGTATGGTAGAAGGTATGAGTAATAGCTCTTTGGATTTTGATTTCTGTGAAAATTGTGTATATGAGAAGCAGAATCGGGTGAGTATCCCCTCTGGTGGTAAAAGGGCGAAACATATATTAGAGCTTGTGCATAGTGATGTGTTTGGACCTGTGAAGGTTCCATCACTGTGTAAGTCTGTGTACTATGTATCATATATAGATGACTTCTCAAGGAATACATGGATATATTTTCTTCAGAAGAAATCTAAAGTCTTTGACAAGTTTAAAGGATTTAAGGCTCTGGTGGAAAACCAGACAGAGAAGAAGATAAAGGTGTTGAGGTTAGATAATGGTGGAGAGTTTTGCTGCAAGGAATTTGAAGAATTCTGTAAGAAGTGTGGTATAGCACGGCGGAAGACTACTCCATACACACTTGAGCAAAATGGAGTTGCAGAAAGAATGACCAAGACGTTGATAGAAAGGGCAAGAAGCATGCTCAGTGGTGCCGAGTTAGGACAAGAATTCTGGGCAGAGGTGGTGGAGACAACATGTTACCTGGTCAACATATCACCTTCATCAACGTTGGAGGATAAGACTCCACAAGAGGTATGGATTGGTAAAAAACCCTCTCTTTCACATCTGAGGGTATTTAGATGTGATGCATATGTACATGTTCCAAAGGAGAAAATAAAAAAGTTGGATAGTAAATCTGAAAAGTGCATCTTTATTGGGTTTAAGGATGGTTTAATGGGTTATAAGCTTTGGAACCCAGTAACAAGGAAGGTTGTGTAGAGCCAAGATGTGGTGTTCGGAGAGGTGAAAGATGTTATTAAACATGAATTCCAACCAAAGGAACCTGAGAAGATAGAGTTTGAGCTTAAGGAAGAAGAATCAGACTCTACATTAGAGGGGGAATCCGAAAATGTAGAGCCACAAACTCTGGGTGTGAGAAGATCAGTTCGAGAAAAAAGGCAACTAGAAAGGTATAGTCCATCTGTTTTCTGTTCAAATTTTTCTTTATCTATTACTGATGATGATCCCAGAACTGTGAAGGAAGCAGTAGATTCAAAGGATGGCAAACTCTGGAAAGAGGCCATGGTTGATGAAATGGCATCTTTGCACAAAAATGAGGCTTTGGATTTGGTGGAGTTGCCAGCTGAAAGGAAACCCATTGGCAGCAAATGGGTGTTCAAGAAGAAGACAAATGCAGAAGGGAAGGTGGAGAAATACAAAGCTCGGTTGGTAGCAAAAGGTTATTCCCAGGTGCCGGGAATTGATTTTGGTGATAGTTTTTCTCCTGTTGCCAAGGTAACTTCTATTAGATTACTTTTATCTGTTGTTGTTGCTTTTGATTTTGAGGTAGAACAGATGGAT